>JAVTVY010034445.1:0-142110 GCA_036873755.1 Hanleya hanleyi
AAAAAAAAAAAAAAAAAAATCAAAAAACAAAAAACAAACAAAGAAACAAACAGAGTGCTTAACATATTTGAAAGAAACACAGGAAAAGAATATCTTTTCTATTTTATGGTTGGGACAATTCGAAGCCTCCCACGCAGTACCTTCCTTTCAACACTGCTGGCGTGTGTCTTCGTTCAAGGCTTGTCACAGCCCAGACGAGGTGTTCCACGAATCAATCGGCTATGATAACTTCGGTCACGCCCTAATATACACATAGCTCTTGTTACCGTTGGGATTTCTGTCTAATTACGGTAATACATATCCACGAGAACCGATCTACTTTAAATAGCGATGATATACATTTGTACAAAAGTTGGTATATTGGATGATGTACAAAGTATTCCGTCAGTTATACATGTACGTGAAGGTCAGAAAGAGACTTCCTGTATTACGGATATAGATGGTAGATACACGAATAATTCTTACATAATACACGTGATGGATATCGATACCGGTGTGATGGATAAGAATGTTCTGGTGATTAGTGTCCTTTTCTATTGCAACCAAGGACGGACACTTGTCCCCAATGTGGAGAAAAATATCCTAGCTGGGTTAGAAGATAGGGACCGGACACTCGTAGTCACCGGATATTCTTAGCCTTCACACCGCTAGTAGCTCCGAAGAATGACAAATTCATCATGTTAATGGATCTTGCTTGTATATATTCCATTTCATGTCAAACCTTCACCAGTAATTATAGGACAGTTAAGCATTTTGTACAATATTGCAAAATTCCTCCGAACAATGTAAGAAAACATGGTTAATACAATGAATATATATTATCATATCTATTATCATACGTTCACGGTGGAAAAGGATGTCCTCAATTCACATACGGCAGAAATTGATTGTACTAGGTCTTTCATCTCGATTCTAATCCTAGTATCCAGTATTTTACGACCGAAAGTCAGTTTTCCTATTTTTGAACCGTGACATTGCAAAGAGAGATCATCCTTGATCACTTGTGCTGTTTAGGTATAAAAAAACCTGAACAACTATCTGGTTTATGAGCCATATTTTTACGTTATACAATGTAGTTGTACGCTAGATGGGTATCTCAACACCACTCTTATTAATGTATAATATTGGCCATAAAATAGCACCACTGGTGTGATGTGAATATCTTTCACATAGCAGTAGTGGAAAATTGGGTGTTTAGCAACACATGTGAAAATGTGAAGCGGAATAAGGAATCAGTGACGTCATTCGATCTCGTGAACTTCCAAACCAGTGAACTTTTAACCTCGTGAACTTTTAACCCTCTTTGTTCCTTTGTTCTTGTGAACTATTATCTTCGTGAACTTTTGAAACCTCTTAGTTTTTTTAGCCCGGTTTTGCAAGTTTCTGCAATAATGTTTTGTGACGTTTATTAAAATCGTCACATTCAACGCAGGATCTAACAAATGCTACTAGGCGAGATATGTATACGCCATATGCAGGTCCCTCTGTTATATTACTGTAAAGGTAGGGATAGTTTACGATGTCCAAATTGTAATCATCTCTTTTATCGTAAAGTCGACGAGAGAGAAGGCCCGCTCATTTTTATACAGATATAGGTCTAAGTAAGATGTGCCGCTAGGGCCATCTGTAGTTTCCTGCAATTCCATTGAATGTGGATATATATCCTTCATGTAAGCATGTATCGTTGAATGATATTAATAACAGATATTATTGGACAGAGGGCCTAGAGAGAAAGGCCAACCACCCTGATTATTAAATCGCAAAACTTTTTCCAGAGAACGTTTTACGCCCTGAAATCGTATACAGCGTAGACATACAACACAGGATTTTGGAGTCTTATAAGATCCCCCATCCTGTTGCAGAGGGCGATCTCATATACAGGGTATATTCAGAGGCGGTGACTTTGAAGGGAGACAGGTAAGTGACTCAGAAGTTCACGGAGGGCCCAACAGGATATATGTATTAGGTCTATAATACTTTATGTATTTCCTTTATTGCAATGAGTATCGTTGTGGTTTTCTGGTAATAAAATATGATATGATTGAACCATATCGGAAGGAGTTCAGTGCCATACATTACACCACCTTTCGCCACGGGAGATAGACCGGCTTAGTCGCCGCTTTGAAGATCTGAATTCGACGATGACGGCGTATTCGACAGCCCCATTCTTCAGTCGTTGGAATAACTAAATGCCTCCTAGTCGGTTTCCGTTCGACCCAGAGTTCAAAAAGCGTTAGCACTCGTTGGCAGTTTTAGCACTCGTTGACAGGGTTTTACACGATGAAAGATAGAAATGATAAACAGGCCAAAGACCAACTTACTAATACGAGTGCATTGAATATATTATTTGGAGAGAGATATTTACCAATTATATAAAGGAAGAGTATAGCGAGGTATCAGTATCAGATGGGGATTACGAGTCGAGCAATGACGATTCGGAAATATGATTGATCAATTATAATTCTTTGCTCGTTGAAAGTAGTCTCCTATTTTGATCGGTTTAATTCACGGCTTCATTGTATTTGCTCACTCCTCAATCAGTTTGTATAAGCGCGCAGTGTCAGCAAACCTCCGACGTTAATGATCCCATCTTCAAATACAGAATCTGTCACCGTTCTATTGGTTGAATTGATGAATTGACCACTCTTGTAATCATCTCTAATATTCCGTCGTTGCATGAGGGGTATTGTTCAGTGGCCAGTATGCTGTGAATAGATATCGTCGTAGCGGACGACTGTCCTTCTCGATCTTTTATTCCTGAGTGAATACATTATCGCCCTGGAATATTTGTATTTAATACCGTCGGTGCTAGGGGTCGTGTGGTCATACCATTCAAGATGTCGTTCGGATTTATCCTCGGCGGACAGTGTCTTTTGTTAACGGACTTGCTAACTATTGAAACGTACTGAACCCTATCAGCGATGCATTATATTCGGCTCTCAGATGTGTACGTGGAAAAATATGTACCGATTGGAAAAGTCGCGTTAATTAAATTCCGCTCAATAGTAAAGTTTAAAGATGGTGAAAAGCATGTATTCTCCATACATGAAGTGACAAGTGGTAGCATAGGAAGTGACGACACAAACTTTAACAAAGTCGATATTAAAGTGAATTAAAATGGATTGGACCAGCACGAAGGAAAACCCATGTATATTGATTTTCAAAAGGAATTAATAATTGAGGGGTTAATAGTTCACGAAAACGAAGGGATGAAAGGGATCGAGATGACAAAGGGACTATTAGGGGTTAAAATTTCACGAGGATAAACGTTCACGAGGTCGGATGAAGTCACTGAAGTCACATTTCACATGTTTTGCAACACACCTAAATTTACACTACTCATTGATTACATAGCCTACACTGTGTCGAATTATCTGTTGTAATCTGGTATAGTTTCCTTCAACAATTGTTATCTATCACTACAATTAAATATTATAACTCATTTTGTTTATTTCTCTATATAATATATAATAACTGTGACGGGCTATGTATCACTGTATGGATCAGGGATACTTATGTGTTTGGCTCTGTCAGCAGATCTATGTAAACAAAATGTTCATACCAAATTCAGGTACAGCTTTTTTGTTACGCTTTACGGTTTCGCTGGCTCTGTATATCAAAAATACCACATATCAATGTTTTCTCAATTCACTGAAGATTCACTGAAAATATTGTATGATGCTATTGGGCCATATGGCAGTTTATTGACACCCACAAAAACGTGCGCTTCAGTTCACATGCCGTTTCGCTGGTAACTGTTACTGACCCGTAAATAAACGGAGACACTGCTATTAGCATCATCAAATTGGCCCATTTGTTGAATATTGACCATTGTGGTGTGTGTGTGTGGTGGTAGAATGTGTGTTGTGGTAAGGTCAGGCCGATCTCTCGTTCCTCTCTTTCAGCACAACTTTGTATGGCATGGGCCAGATTCCAGGACGTTGTGGGTCATTGTGATTGGGGTCTGGCAGGAAAACACCACCAGGAGGCGCCTCGAATTCAAACCGTTGAAGCAATGTGCAGATGAAGAGAAAGGCCGCTGCTTTATATATATGTGGTCCAAGGCAAGCTCTTCCTCCTGACCCGAATGCTATCAGGCTGCAATAAAAGATAGTTAGTTTCCATCATTGAACCTGACCAACAGATCATGAAGATCAACTGCAAACCGACAGACCAGATTGATCGACAACATTCTCAACATATTATATGGCAATTACAAGAATTAGATCAGAAAACCACCCTTAGCACAAATGATTCTCATTCTCGTCCAGTGCTACTGTAGCCCACCCAATTGTGGTTACTCTTGACAATTAGAGAATTTTGTAATCGTTGAAGCTTGCATCAATCTTCCAGATACAATATATGTCTCATTCACACATCTTATAATGATCGGTTTTGAATGGCGTTACTGTAAGAGATTTGTTGATCCAGACTATGAATGTCCCATTACCAGACGGAGATTGACATCACGCATGATAACTTCTGTTAACAACAGAAAGTCTTGTTGAAAGTTACATTTGTATGACTTACTTTCTTCTCTGTTCGCTGGTTGGTGGCAGTAGCGATCCTGACTGATCGAGAAATCGTTCTGGTCGGAATGTCCAGGGTTCATCCCACAGTTCTTCGTCATGGAGGATGAGCCAGGCGTTCGTCATTATCTACAGTGGAGTTGTATACTTTTCTTACGATCATGACTAAGATTTTCATGCCTAATATGTATATAAGAATAGCCGGAGGTTGGGTGGGTTGGGTTTCGGGGTCACCCGCCTCACGGTGTCCCTTATATCCCGTGTACACTCCACTGCTCAGCCAAGCGTGTGAGTGTTTTGAATCCATTCTTGACAACCAGGTTGGTGGCTCCATGGACATCACGTTACATCGTCAATCTTATATCCCAAGATGGTAACCATTTGAAACTTATTTTGATCAATAATCTCACCTAAATCCATTATGAACTCGATTCTAGTGAATTCAACAGAATACTTTAATGGCGGTCATTTTGTATTTCAGGATTGCCGCCATCTGCAACCTTTTGTTGTTAATATCTCATTGATCAGAATGAGACAGGAACTTGATTTTCATGCATGGTTACACCTATAATATAGGGATCAATGCAACGGATAGTGATACAATATAATTGATCTATCATTTGTCGATGAACGTATTCCAGTTGATCCTTGATGATTGTCTCATCTACATTTACCACCTGCATTCTGGATAAACAATTCAATTTTGATTTGTATCAACAAATTCTGGAACACTTTCCCCACCTCCAATTTGCTACATAAACGCCATCCAAACCAGACAGCTTCTCTCCCTTCACAAGTTTTGGCATGATTGACAACATGTATTTCCTCTAACTGTGATTCGTGTCAGAACCATCGGTAGAAAAGGGTATCATGGTGTCTGCTCTTAATTCACCACAGATGTCTCATAGTCACACTTTGCACACTATTCTGTTTAATAAAATCCTATAGTCGAAACTACAGATGAGAATTCAGTTGTATGGGGTTGACATTGAGTCCTATATGGTTCTATAATATGGAGGAGTCGATGATATGGTGTCAATAGTCTGCCATGGAGGATTTAAAACATCCCGTTAGGATTTTAATTTTCCACGAGATCTTCAACCCATAGAATTTTTATTTTTCCAAAAAGAATTGAATCATCCAGACTTTGATTATTTGGTGAGGGCATATTCTCAGTTCATATGGTTAAGCTGTTCCACGCTTCAGTTCAGGTTTTTAAAGCAGACTACTTAGAGACACTATACTTCTTGCAGAACAAAATTATTTTCAGATAAACGAAAGCTCGACGATAGCAGTCCTGCACTGTCGAGTGCTGAGATTTGTCAGTATCTGCTCGAGAGGCATCGGACTTGCTACTTGATCTGAGTCGAAGACTTGGTCACGAACGCGAAACAGCATGGAATTTGGAATAGGTCTTTGGATTATGGACTCGGATATTCTTTAATGGACGACGGCTGAATTATGAATGACGGAACAGACGCGTTTAACTAGAACGTGTTAACGTGAAGAACATAATGAAAAAAATAGTTATAACATAGCTGCCACTTTGAGATTCAAAATAATTCAAAATAAGTCTAGCCTTGACCCAAGATTTTAAGGATAAAAATGGCAACATCGACATTCTTGGTCTAAATGTACATGTATACAGTTGAGTCCAAACGGCCACAAATGTACCCAAGTAGAAAATTGAATAGTTATCGGATGGAACTAGCCTGTAGACTAGAGGCTCCTGATCCCTAACAAAATATCGATATAAACTGGGTCTCACATGGCGGCCACATCGAAATCAACAAGCGTGGAAATTAAGATGCAATTCACAACGGTGGACATTAAGAGGTCATGATGGCGTTATCTTATAGCCCGTAAATGTGGGTTTAGTACTGTATTAAAGTTGATACCTCGTACCCAGGTAAAATTAGATTCGGATGACGGCCATCCTGAAATGTAGGGGTGCCGCTGTTTAAGAATTCCACAGGGCTACCAGATGATGCACTGATCGTAAAAATGTGGGTGTAGCTCTGGAATAAAGGAGGTGTTCACGCTTTAGATGGATATTTTTCCTTCAGAGTCGATCTCTGCTGCTCTATTGGCTCTCGCCCAGAACCGGCCGGTAAATTGTGACGTAATGCTCAGGTATTCCCCAACTCTTTGTCAGACAGGCGAGGCCAGTCTAATGGGAAATTCTGGTTCATATTCTCATACGGTTACCATTAGTATTTTCATGAACGACCCAGATATTTACGAACAATAATCAGTTATATTAATATATAAACCGACTCGAAAACTGAAAAATTGCTGTCAGTTCAGCGAACAATGATTAAGGAAGTAACAGCAAACAAAAACAAACAAACAAACAAACAGACAAAAAACATATTGGCACATGCATAAAAAAAATCACTTGGGAAAGCAAGCGTCACCACTTGTTGAGGGTCATTTCCTTGATAAAGGCCTTGATATAAGACAAGTTTAACCTTATAACTTTTCAATTCATAGTTACAACTTTTCGCTGCCCTAAGACGAAATTATATATGTATAACAATTAATTTTTTGCTCTGCTGGATCGTCAGAATATTCAAATACTGAACAAGTGGTCTGACTGTGTGTGTGGAGTTGTTTGTGTGCAATTCTATTCACGAATTATAATAAAATAAGGGATTATGTGCGTTAGGGGTTCCATGTCTTTATTTTACGTCACTATTGCAATTTAAAGTCCAAAATGAAGATGGGAGAGAAAAAGAAGAAATGAAAAAAAATGAAAAAAATAATCGGGGATTTGGAGATTCGAACCAAAATGTTGGCTTTCTTTTAATCTATAGTCCGACACTGTAACCATTCGGCCAAGCAGCTGTTACAATTATCATCTTGAGGAATCATGTGCCGAATGTCGGTGAACTACACCCTTTCAGAGCATTACAAGCGTTTTGGCATATTTCAATATTTTGAAAATATGACACCTTTAACCAAAACGATTCTTCAGTATCATTTTGGATCAAACCTACCGCATTTCGATATGTAAGACTCGTTTTGGTTAAAGGTGTCATATTTTATATATGAAGGAAATTCCCTTCAAGAATATCGCCAAAAATTGCAAAAACAAACAAATGCTTATTTTCTAATACTCGTAATATTTTTTTGACAAATCTCATCTCGGTGAAAATTGAGAATATGAAAATTCAGTATTTTCTCTCTCAAGCTAATAACTTTTAAAGTAAACAAGAGGAAATTATATTTTCGGTTTATAAACGCAACACACTAAGGAAAAAAATACGGTCAAACCGAAAACCTCCTTTGCCTATCATGTTTGGACAGGTATGCGAGTACAGTAGGCGTAGCTGTCTGTTCTCGGAGTTGTTTTACATCTGGATATCTACAACCGATTCAGATGTCGGTATCCTCACAGAAGGAGCCTTGTTATGAAAGCTGACCTAAACCACGGTAACATCAAAGCTTATTTTCCCTCCAGAGCGTCTAGGAAGTTCCACTGGCAAGTTCCTGGTCTGTGCTTATGATAGCCCGAAGCTCCGTACTAATAAGGGTTAAAGCGGCCCGAGTGCATATCTAACAATATGTCTATGTAAACAGACATGTGCGAATGCCCACGCTGATGTTATCTGCGTCTCGCGGGCAGACGACCAAAATCATGCTGTATCATTTCTCGCTCGAAATCACACGAAACAGGGACAGGTAAACAACTCCGTGACTGAGTCCATGACATCTTTCAATCTTACAAAACTGAAGGTAGAAAGACGAAAAACCCGACACCGTTCCAGCTTGCCATCTGGTAAACTTGAAAGATGGAAAGCTCGACATCGATCCAGTATTTCACCTTTCCATCTCGCAAAACTGAAAGACGAAAGATGGAAAGCACTACACCGCTGTCGTATTCCAGCTTTCCATCACACAAAACTGAAAATAGAAAGGTGAAAAGCTTGTGCGACATCAGTCCAGTTCTCCAGCTCCAACCACGCAAAATTGGAATTCTTTCGAAGCACTATAATATTTCCTGTTATATGCTGTTTTGGGATCCAGAGGACATCACATGGCCCATAGCAAGTGACACACCTTCTGATACTGTTGTGTATGCCTTAGGTGATGGATCTGCCAAGTTTGGTGCTTTGGTCCAGCGTGTCACAATGTCTTCAAAATATGACCCTAAGGCACCTGACACATAAGGCACAGGTGGCTTAAAAAAAATCGTGACCGGCTTGAACAAAGAACCAAACTTGGCACATCCATTGCCTGAGGCAGCAATAACAATATCAGAGGGGGTGCCCCTTGCCTTGGACCGTGTGAAGCCCTCTGACATCTAAGGGGATGAAAGAATAGTTAGCATCCCAACAGCTTCGTTATTTTCATCATCCTCAAGTCTATGAGGCTGACACTTGACACATCATATCTCCGGTGTAACACAATCAAAGAGGGTGCCTTTGATGACATCACAATGACGTCATATTCTAAAACAGTTCATTTTATGGACGATTTTTTTAAAAAGTTTTTTTTCAGTTTTATTCCCTGAAACTGCCTGGTAAATTAGTGAATAATTTTCTGATTTGTTATAAAATGGTATTGGGCCATTTTACCTAGAAAACAAAACACTAATTTTGAAGAAATACTGCGCAATTTACTCATAATATCCTTATTCGATGATTATGCAACACGCTCAAAATGACCCTAATTTGATAAGTAATAGAGACGCAACCTGCTATCTCTTAACGTTACTTGGAATTCATCCTGAAATATCAGAACAAAGTTCACTGGGACGGGGTGAAGGTAGGTGGCGCTGAATCCACCAATACCAATTGAATTCAGGGATCAATTTTTTTATGGTATACATGTAGAAACTGCATATAACTGGATTAGTTCAGGAATACTAAACCATGCATATGCAAATGTAATGTTTCAGGCACCCAGTGGGGCGTTAAATATAGTTTTAGACACAAGCCCCAATCTTAATCCATCCTAGGCACTTTCATTTGCCATCAATGGAAGTACATGTGTTTTGGTAATGTTAATTTCATGTTCCGGACCCCCACTGCGTGTAAATGCCCATTCCGACATTTCTTGTGTGTAATCACTCTATCATAGCCATTTTGCAAAAGAAATGCACAACCTTTTCACCACGCAGCTATCCTATCGTGTTTACGATCCCCATTAGGCGTTAAAAGCTCTTTCGATTTCGTTTTGGTTTTAAGTCGCTTTCCGAACTATATAGTTTAGTTGGTTATCCTGACTTCACGGACTTCGAGAAACAAATCCCAGCCCTTAAAGTGAGTAAGATGCTTTTGGGGATTTTTATTTTTTACGTTACCCTCACTAAACAAATAAACAGAGACGGGTTGGAGAATTATTGTAAGACAGTCAACACTCGGCTCGGTCCGGGTAACACTTGCTAGATCAGCTTTCCATATCATAAGGCTGAAAGCAGAAAGACAGGAAAGCTCAAGAATTCCAGTTTTCCAACTAGAAAAACTAGAAAGATGGAAAGCTCGACGTCGCGCCCGTATTCCACCATTTCATCTTTCAAAATTGACAGTAAGAAGATAGAAAGCCAGCACCTCTCCTGCATTCCAGCATTTCATCTGTATTGCCTTTGCATATTACGGCATGCGATTTTATTGTGAATCAGTAAGACAAAATGTGTTTTAGGAGAGAAGATTGAATATGATAGAAACAGGAACCGTATCGTCGCAAAATATGTATCTGGTAGGGCGGAAGAAATGCTGCATATCACTTTCGGGCATATCGCTCACGTATAGCTATATACTCTCCGTATGCAGGCATCAAGGCGTATTTACTAATGCAAAAAGCAGTTTCAGAGAAGAAAATTACACAAACAAAAAAATCAGAAAATCAGTCAGAATAATGCCCACAAAATGGCATATGTCTAGAATATTACGTCATTGTGACGTAATTAGAGCGGCCATCGTGGATTTAGTGACATCTTCTGGTAGTGCTGGAACCAGTGATACCGTGTGACAAGTTTCATTTTCCTAGCCTCAAAGATAATGAAAATGACGAAGCTGATGGGAGGTTAACTATTCTCTCAATAACAATATTTCCCTTAAGATTCCCTTTTAGGGGCCAAAGGAAATCAATGGTCTTCAGAGCAAAAGGCATCCCTTCTGATATTGTTCTGTATGCCTGAACTGATGAATGTAACAAGTTTTGTGCTTTGTCCAGTGTGTGACGATCTTTCCAAAAGGTATATCTTTTGTTCTATTTTCTACAAGGGACATGTCCAAGGTGCCAACATACTTTAGCCTATTTGAGCTAGTCTATGAACATGAAGTCAGATGTCAGTTAAAGATGATAAAAGAGAGGTTTCTCAATGAGGTTGATGAGACTAACCTCTGGGTCTATGTATCCACCTTCATTCTTCGTGCGAGCCGGCCAAAGAACATCTTAAGTCTTTTCAAGATTTCACGAAAACTCTATTTGACAGACTTGCCAAGGTCAATCTTGTAATAGATCTTCAGAAAAGTGAGTTTGCTCAGGCCTAGGTCACCTATCTGGTTCACGTGGTGGTTCAACGTCAGGTACTATCACTTAAAGCCAAGGCAAAAGCCATTGTGGACTTCCTTGTTCCAAGTTCTAAAAGAGAGTTGCTCAGACTTCTGAGAATACGTTGTTTCCACAGGAAGTTTGTACAAAAGTTCAGTGACCTCGTAATCCCTCTGGTCAATCCTCTGCAATAGAACGTCAGATTTGTTTCGTCCGAGTCCTGTCAGACTCCTTTTGAAAACCACAAAGCCATTCTGAGCAATGAACCCGTGTTATAGCAGTTCCAAACTTTTCTAAACCATTCCAGATAGGAATAGATGCTACCGACGTAGGGTTAGGAACTGTAAATCAAGAAAATGAAGCTAGGTAAACAATCCTCTCAGTTATCACTCCAAGAAACTCAACGGCATATATTATTTTATTGGATTTGCAACAGTTTGAAATGTAGGAAACCAACATATATGGTGATGTAACTGTGTATACTGATCACGATCCATTGGTGTTATTGGAAATAATTAAAATTAACAATCAACGATTGTTTCGCTGGAGTCTGTTGTTATACAACCATATGTTTTGAAAATTGCACATGCTGCTGATAAAAATAATATAATTGCTGATGAACTGTCAAAAGTAAAATTGTAATGCACCTACCAGTATCTTGAAACAAAAACTTTACTTCAATAAAATTTGGCATTTGATTATATGATATTGAGTTAATAGGCATAATGTTGAGAAATACAGGAATATTTGATTGAGGAAGTTAATGGGAAAGTGAGTGAGTGAAATTACTAGTGTCTATATGGTTTAATTATATGATCAAGGGTGAACAGGCATTATGTGGGGAAATGTCTGACAAGTGGAAAATTAGTACACAACAACAACTTCTATGTGTCGGCTGCAAATCGTTAAATCAAGTCAAGTATTTTTTTACCCAAATGTTGTTGTAGCACAGTGGGATGATTAGTGACTTGTAATAATCAAACGTCCTGGCTGTCTAATAGAGGCGAGAAGTTGGGGAACAACTTCACTTGTCTAGGTTGAAAAGACCAAGAGAGAAACACGGCCTAAAGTTAATTTCGGTTCTCCATGTGATATAGCATAGTTTATATTTAGCTGACGCCGAGAGACGTCCCCAGTTAGCAACTTGACTAAGGATAGTCAATAAGCGCCGGCAGTCTATGTCACCATGGAGGACCGATGTACTGCGGTACGTTGTCCTATACATAGAGTGTCCGGGGGGAATTCCAAGCTGGGGAAGAATGTCCTACAGACAATGTTAACCGGGTATGAGTGTCCTACGAACAACTATCACCTGGGGATTAATGTCCCACCCTGGGGAAGAGTGTCCGTGTTTCATCTGTTGATATGGAGATTATTTGGGAAGAGCGGGTGTGATGTTGGTTGGGGGTGAGATGGTCTGTGTAGCTTAAGTAGGATTGGCCGGTTCGATGACGTCACAAAGACATCTTGTTGGGTATTATACCGATTTGCTTTACTTTCAAAATGTTTTGAGCATTGAGAATATCGTGTCGGGTGAAGCAAAAGACTGAGAAATCTCTCAGTAATAGTATATATTCCGCGCGAGGTATTCATTGAAAACTCTCACTTTGTACGGACATAGGGTTGTTTTCATGACAGTAGTCTCACACAGACTGTTTCACCGTCCAGTGATAGTAGACAATGCGTATTAACCTGCATATTGACCTTTGACCTTTTGACGTCACAGTCACGTGACCGGAAGTGATATTGATTCCAGCGCAATTGTGTTTCCGGTACATTTTGTGTGCATGCGCAGGATAAAAAGTCACTTCCGGTGAGGTGACTGTAACGTCTCAGAAGTCAAAAGGTCAATATGCGTATTAATACGCATTCTCTACTACTATCCTCTGTGTTTAGCCTTACACCTTGGAACGGCGTGAGTTAACATATTTTACACCTAGTACGGGCCGCTCTCCCCCCGCTACGTAACAAACTACGGTCAAATATTCGATATCAATGCCTCTTCCCTAATGTGTACATAAATTGGGTATTTCTGGTACACACTTACTGTGGCACATACACGTCTCGTGTCATATGTGTAGCAGTGATAGACACTAATGTGTACTTTCTAAAATACACAGAATGATGTGTTTTTATTGCACACATTCGGTTTGTGTTTTCGATACAGGAGTTTACCACAAGAGTTTGACAATTCCAAGAGGTCTCAATAACGCTCATACAATCGTTATGTATCTTCAGTAATAATGATATGAATTTCGCTTCAACATCTGAAACGCTAAATAGTGACGCCTTGGCCATGCCCACGTTAATCTGTTACCAGTAGGCCTAATCAGGAGTGTACAAATCGAATGCGTACAATATATATATACACATATATTACGTAATATGTGTATCTCTGGTATACATAAGAGGTTTCTGGGCATTTTTATCACAATGATTGTGTACCATTGGTACTGTTCGTACTTAGTATTTGGAGCGAAGTTCTCATTTTGGATTGAAGTTACATTATCTTAGATGCGAAGGAAAAAGAATAACAAAAACATAAAAAGATGGCTAAGATCTTGGGTCGCAACCGGGCATGACATTAACTTTCTGTCTTGTTAATTATGTTGAGGATGGCACCAATGTTACGAAATTTAGGGTAACATTTTATGGTAGAAATATGAACTGTGAAGAGTCTTAAATCTCTGCTCTTAATGAGAATGTTTGATGTGGCGGATGGACACATATCCGAATGCCCTAACCAAACATGGCTTTAAGCACATACATTCAGATTATTAGATTCCAATCAACCCACTATTTCAGTGTCATATCGGTTAATTTTTGTATTACTCGGAGCGTACAAAAGAATTGATTAACAATAAATTAATTTGATATTCAATGGAAAACAAACGTGTAAAAGAAGTGTGAGATTGCGTTTCTCCTGTTTTAGAGCGTATGCAACTGAAATAGGGATTATAATATTGTACAACTGCATCTACATATCTACATCTTCATAAGGATCAATTATATCATAATCACTGTTTCAGAGAATATAACAGTTAGCGAATCGCATAAAAATTACCTTTTGATAAGATTACGTCATGATTTTAAAATTAACAAGCTGAGTATCTAGCAGGTCCTCCGCCAAGTAGCCTGTTTGAGAGCATGCAGCATATACGCTTCCAATATCTCCTTAAATATAACTTGGAAAGTTGATATGTGTATGTGGAAAGAGACGTTCATCTGGAATTGTTGAGACAATTTGAGGAGGTTTGGGAAGCAGTAATGGGTAGTGTAACACTGGAATGTAAGTCTGTAGTTGTATATGGATTTGTGGATGGTGAGGTTTATAACTCGATGAGTGGAATAGATCAAGATATCGCCTTCACAACACAGATGGGTACAATATGGGTGAGTGAAATCCAAGATGGTCAATGGCAGCCATCTTGGATTACATACTACCTCAATGAAAATCAATACCAATCGCTGTCTAACTGATGTGAAGCACCGTCTCGAGTTTGAAGTTGATTGGTCAAATTGTTGTCGAGATATCACGTTCACAAGATCCGAGGCGGATGGAATCCAATATCGTCAATGGCAGCCATCTTGGAGTATGTACCTCAGTGAAAGCCAATACCAATGGCCGTCTAACTGATGTGAAAAACCTTCCCAAGTTTGAAGTCGATTGGTTGATTTGTTTTTGAGATATCGCGTTAACAAGATGTGGAACGGAGTGAATCCAATATGGTCCATGGCAGCCATCTTGGATTACGTATCTCAGTGAAAATCAAAACCAATGGCCATTTAACTGATGCGAAGCACATTCTCAAGTTTGAAGTGGATTGGTCAAACTGTTGTCGAGATATCGCGTTCACAAGATGTGGGATGGACAGAATCCAATATGGTCAATGGCAGCCATCTTGGAATACGTACCTCAGTGAAAATCAATACCAATGGCCGTCTGACTGATGTGAAGAACCTTCCCAAGCTTGAAGTTGATTGGTGGAATTGTTCTTGAGATATCGCGTTCACAAGATGTGGGTCCAATATGGTCGATGGCGGCCATCTTGGATTACGTACTTCAGTGAAAATCAATACCAATGGCCGTCTAACTGATGTGAAGCACCTTCTCAAGTTTGAAGTCAATCGGTCGAATTGTTCTTGAGATATCGCGTTCACAAGATGTGGGACGGACAGAATCCAATATGGTCGATGGCGGCCATCTTGGATTACGTACTTCAGTGAAAATCAATACCAACGGCCGTCTAACTGATGTGAAGCACCTTCTCAAGTTTGAAGTCGATTGGTCGAATTGTTCTCAAGATATCGCGTTCACAAGATGTGGGACGGACGGACGGACGGACGGAAGGACGGACGCTGGGACGGACGGAAGGACGGACGGACGGCTAGCATTTCCAAGTCCTCCCACCACTTCGTGGCGGAGGACAATAAAGGAGATGGTATTGTAAGGCGAGGTTTTTGCCCACAGCCAGCCGACTCATAGGAATGTACATTTCTTCTCTTCATCTGTCAATCACAATGTAATGTACAACTTTTCGTCGGCGGCAACTGTCAATCAACGGACTGAATCACAGGCCCGCAAAACAAGAGTTGATGGGGTCTCTATATATAACCCCGTGCTTTATATAAATCCACATCAAAAGCATGGGGTTACATATAGACCCCATATTTCGACACTTCACCCTAATACCACCGCCCACACCCCCCAAAACTCTTGTTTTGCGGGCCTGTGGACTGAATGTTACGGTGATCCATGATCGCTTCACATATATTCGGTACCAAGACGTTATTATTTCACCATGTTGTAGTCGATTTTAAATGCACATACTGGAGAATAAACACACAATTTAGGCGAATATATTGCCGTTGTAACAGGTAGCGACTGATCGTTCGATTTCAACGTTTGACTGGCCCGTAATGTCCACACGGTATCGTCTCATCGGTAAATAATATTTATTTCACTTTCAATTGGTTCATACTGATAACCTAAAATCTTATTTCAGATATACTGAATGCAATTTGTTTTACAAAAATGAGAAAGATTAAAATAACTTGTCGACGTCACACATGTGACCTCCTGGGATTCGAACTCGGTAAAACAAAATTTCGAGGCACTTGTGAGCCAACGTGCGTATCCACTACACCACGACATACGAACAACTGTAACAGGCTATTTTGTCACTTTAATCTACTAACGAAAACTTCAAATAAATCATAACTTTTTTTAGTATGAAGGACCCCTTGGACCAAAAAGATCTTTCAGCAGTGGGGATATAATGTTACCATACAACACCAGGTTAAATGGCGTTCTGGTCCAAGAGGTCCTTCGCGTCTGAATGCGTGTCTGAAGGACTCGATTTAGACCCCTTTTTCACGAAATAGCACAAGCTGTGGATTTCAGTTTCATGTCATAACTATAATCATAACGCAATCGCACTAAAACTTTCACATATTGCGTACTGATATTTTCTCTTGCCGTTACAATAAAACCTAAGTATTTTTAGGCCATTTTATTTTTTCGATTTCAAGCGCACCACGTGTAGGCCAAAATCCCGCCTTATCGTACCATCACCTTTCTCTGCTCACAGCAGTTCGCAATCAAGTATACTAGGAGAATGAGTTCTGCCCCACGTAAACCCTAGCAGCAAATGTAAAACACGCGGCTACTGTGACCGCCTCTTCAGGTCTTCCATCTTCGGTCTTCGTTTTGGTAATTACCCTAGGGGGAAAAACCAAAACGAAGATGCAAGACCCAAAAACGAAGACCCTGGGATTTCTGCGCTGTGTAAGGCCCGGAGAGGGCGTGAGGGTGTGGGGTGCAGTTACAAATGTCCCCCGGGAATTTTAATCCCCTTTTGAATTGTTAAATTTTTAAATTAAATTCAAAAATTATTAAATTTTAAGATTAATAAATTGTTATGCTCACAGCAGTTTCCAATCAAGTATACCTGGACATTAAGGTCTGCCCAACGTTATACCATAGCAGGATATGTAAAACACACGGCTACTGTAATTGCATCTTCGGTCTTCGTCTTGGTAATTGCCGTAGGGGAAAAACCAAAACGAAGATGGAAGACCCAAAAACGAAGACCCTTGGGTTTCTGGGTTGTGTGATGCCGGGGAAGCAGGTGTGGGATGCAGTTACAAATGTCCCCAGGGAATTTTAGTCCGCTTTTAAAGTTTTAAATAAAATAAAAAATAAATCTTAAAATTATTAAATTTTAAAATTAATATTTTTTTATGACACGCGGCTATTGTAATCGCCTCTTCAGGTTTTCCATCATCGGTCTTCGTTTTGGTAATTACCCTAGGGGAAAAACCAAAACAAATGATGGAAGACCCAAAGACGAAGATCATTGAAACCGGCCGATAAAATGTATGGCAAGTAGTCGAACTTTATTTGCCAGTTGATAAAGCAATAATTTGGCAATGTAAGCTCTGAGTTATCGTTTTCTTCCTCTGGCAAATCCTAATACCAAAAAATTGATTCCGAAATATATACGAACGTGCGCAGATTTGATCTACCGCTGTTTGAATAAACTATCAAATAGTGACTATTCAGAATATGCCATGAAGGTGATAGGCTCAATCGTACTTCATCGACTTGTAGCAGAAACAACCTTCAACTGAGCGTTTTTCTATTTTTCGATAAAAAATGACAGCTCTGGAAGTTCAGTAACAGTCTATTGACAGATGAAGAATATTGTGAACGAATTCGACAAGTGATATCTGACGTAAATCAACAATACATCGTCCCGGTATATAATCAGGAACAATTTAATGTAATCGACGACACTGACATACAATTTAATATAGACGAAACTCTTTTAATGGCAATTATGGACTGTACAATATCACACTCGACCTTTCGCAAAAAAAGAACAAATGAAAACGAAAATAACTTAAAGATATTCAGCACATCGAGAATATGGAGTCCATACCCTTCGAACTCCTGGAGGTAAAAAAAAGCACTCGATGATATCCGTTAGCAAAAGCTATACGGCCATTTTGTCAGATCAAGAGCTCAATGGATTGTAGGAGAGAAACTCTCCAGCTATTTCTGCAGACTTGAGTTCCAAAATTATGTCAATAAAACTATAGTGGCCAATAGTGACATTATTACTGATTTATTTGAAATATTATCTTCTGCAAAAAAAACTTTTATTCAGGCCTGTAGTGTAGAAAGGAAACGAAGGAACCTACCAGTAATCTAGACACCATCCGACTCTCGAAAATACCAGTACTAATTCTCGATGAAAATCAATCTGAGAAATTGGAAGGACTTTTGACTCTCGAGGAAGCTACCAACTTTCTTAAGAAGATGAAAAATAATGGAAGCCCTGGATCCGATGGTTTCACAACAGAATTTTTTTAGTTCTTCTGAGAGGACTTGGGTATGTTTGTAATGCGGTCAATAAATTATGGCTATCAAACGCGACAGTTATCAGTCAGAGACGGGGTATTATAACATGTATATCAAAATCAGACAAACCAAAACAATTCATGAAAAACTGGAAACCGATTTCATTATTAAATTTAACCTAAACAATTGCCTCAGGATGTATTGCCGAAAGAATTAAATGTGTTTTAAAGACCTTAATATCAGAAAACCAATCTGGATTCATGAGCGGGAGATATATAGGTGAAAAGATAAGGCTAATATACGACCTGATGCATTATACAGAACAAGAAAATGTACCTGGTGTACTCTTTTTGGTTGACTTTGAAAAAGCCTTTGGCCCCGTCTATTGGTCTTTTATCTCAGATGTTTTAACCTTTTTCAACTTCGGCCCCTCTACAAAAGAATGGATCAATGTTTTCTACAAAAACATATCTGCATCTGTCATTCAAAACGGCTTTCTTTCTGAGTTCTTCATTGTCGCAAATGGTGTAGACAAGGAGATCCCCTGTCTCCATATCTATTAGTCTTATGCGCGGAAATTCTTTCATTCTAACCAGACAAAACCTAGATATAAAGGGTATACAAATAGGGGATATAGAATACAAAATCAATCAATATGCAGACGACACCACGTTTATACTAGATGGATATGCTAAATCGGTGGAAGCTACTCTCAGACTATTGGATAAATTCGCAGAAATCTCTGGACTAAAACTTAATACATCAAAAACAAAAGCTCTATGGATCGGCTCCAAAATTTCAGTAAATAGGTATTCCATCATAGATGGAATCTTGAACAATTCACTTTCCTTAATATACAATTTTCAATCAATCTAGCCGAAATGGTATTACTAAATTACGAACCAATTTTGAAGGATATCTGGAGTACCTTAAGACAATGGTCCCAGCGAATTTTAACCCCTATTGGAAACATTACTGTCCTAAAAACGTTAATAATCTCCAAACTCAATTATATGTTCTTAGTCATTCCAAACCCATCGGATTCAGCCACAAAATAGTTAAATAAAATGTTCTTTCATTTTATTTGGAACTCTACAGTTGACAAAGTCAAAAGATCTCAATTAATACAAAATTACGAGAATGGTGGACTAAACTTGGTCGATATTAACAATTTCATGCTGGCTCTGAAGTCGTCCTGGATTCGAAAGCTACTCTCTGGAGTGTGTAATTGGGTCCCACTATTAAATTTGTCCATAGATGATCTTGAGCATCTGGGCGACTTCGGAGCCAACTGTGTGCTTACTCTGATGAATAGACGTAATAATGTATTCTGGAGGGATGTGTTGGGCGCATGGAGCAAGATCGCACAGAAAAATAAACCCAAATATATACACGAAATAGCAAATGTAAACATAAGGAAGCGCGATGATATTATGGTGAACAACACGCCGGTTTATTACCGGCACTGGTATGAAAAAGGTGTGAAATGCGTCATGGATCTTATCAATATCGAGAAAGAGAACAAACCCTACCTCTCCCTGGAAGAACTTCATTTATAACATTAAAACAAATTTTCTGGAATACCATGGGATAATTTCGGCAATCGAATCTATGAAGAAAAGACTAATAACCGACGTAAAGACAAAAATTACTACTATACGACCGTTTGTCCGTACACATCTTTTCAAAATCAAGCAAAGGTAGTAAAGATATGTATAATGTTCTTATTTCTAAGTCTACAAGACCCAGTTCACAAAGGAGATGGGAATCGATAATGAGTATACAGAAAATTAAATGGAACGAGGTTTATCTACTCTCATTCAAAACCACCTGCTGCTCTGTGTTACAATACTTACAATTTCGTATTAACAGAATACTGACAACAAACTGCCATCTGAAAAAAATTGACATTCAAGATAATGACATGTTTCTTGTGTAGTGGCCATCTAGAAACTATAGAGCACGTCTTTTGGGACTGCGAGGTCCGCCGTCTTTGGCGGGACATCGAGGCATGGTTACACAACACAACAAATTTGCCAATCGCATTGATGGCAAACATATTATATTCGGAAAAACTATGACAACAAACTTTTCAAAAATACTCAATCTCGTTATACTCGTTACTAAACACCTTATTTACATGAATTGCAGGCAGGCACCTACAAGATGCGTGGACCCCTCAGCCTGTTTTTTTTAGTCAAGTAGGATCAGGGCTGCATCTAGAGCCAATTTAGTTCCGGAAAACGTATGGGTGCCCAAAACTCAGATGAAACAAAAAATGAAAGTGTTGTTGTTGTTGTTCAATTTGAAAGGAAATACTCCAAGAAAAAGCTTCTGGGAGCCTCAATATCGATCCGATTGCATAGAGGGTATTGAATTTCATGTTAATAAACCTCTGTTTTGTGATTGATCACAGGCTCTTTGCGCCGGAATTCACACAAAAAATTGGACCCTCAATAATGAACACAGCAATGAAGCAATCAGAGATTGCTCAGTTGTATCCCCCCCCCCCCCCTTCCGCTTTAATTCGACACTGCCCCGCCATTGTTCTGTATTGGTCGGTGGAGGCCTGATTTGGATAATTATAAAAATTCTGTTTCAGTCACTTTTTTCGGGATGCCTCGCATAATACATATTCCAAGTATCGACCAACAAGTAATAATACAATGTTTTGATGCAAGATGTTCGCCAGGACTTTCGCCAAATCCGAAAATGTGACCTGGTTATGAGGCCTACATTCCTTGGGAGTATATTGTGGTGAAATTATGAGGTTGATACTTCATGTAGGAACTATTGTCTGGGTCTTTGTGTCGTTGAAAAGGCACAGGTCTAGACACACTGTTGTCCCCAGACTTGGCTATTGTATCCCCAGACTTGGCTATTGTATGCATTGTCTCGTGATACTTACATAAAGTATGAACCAATTATGAAGCGATCAGTGAACTTTAAATTTTGCACCCAATTCACTCTTTTTGGGGCAATTTCATACATCAGGACCTATGTGGTCTGCTTTGAAATGTAGAATAACAATTTTATAGCCATTTTCCCAGCCCAAATCGGTTATGGACTGAGATCCAGCCTGAACAAAATAAATATATCCCATTCACTTAGGTTTGATGAACAAAGGGCCATAACTCTTGAAAATATAACCGAAAGTAGAGAAACTTCACGCTGCACAACTATGGGGCATTTACCACATATCATGCAAATTCCATACTTGTCCATACAAAATTAACCGAGGTCCAGCCCGGACAAGTCCCAATTCACAAAGATTTCAAGAACGAAGGGCCATAACCCTTGAAAATATAGGCGAAACGTGGAGAAACTTAACGCTGCACAACTACAGGGCACTGACCACATATCCTGCAAATTTCGTACTTGTCCATACAATATTAACGAAGATCCAGCCCGGACAAGCCCCATTCACAGAGATTTCAGAAAAAGGGCCATAACTCTTGAAAATTATACCGGAACTCGGAAAAAACTCTACGCTGCACAACTACGAGGCACTGGCCACATTCCATGCAAGTTTCAATCCTGTCCATCAAATATTAACCGAGATATCGCGCGGACAAGAAATTCGGACGGACAGACGGATGGACAGACGGACAAAGCGATCGCTATATGCCCCCCCTCTCTAATTAGAGGGGGGGGCATAATTAGGAAAAAGGAACTGGGAGTTTGGGATCGGAACCTGCAAAAAATCCATGAATTCAGCCCTGCGGATACAGTTTGGGATCGGAACCTGCACAAAATCCCTGAATTCAGCCCTGCGGATACAGTTTGTGTGATTTCTGTACCGTATATAATAGACTTCATTTTCACATGAGTAGTGTGCTGGGATTACATCATGCAAGAAAGTGTAGCTTTATCAGTGGCAATTTATGCATTGCACAAGTGTGATAACAAGTTAATGGCATAGAAACACTCTGATTGACACAGGCCCACCATTATCATTATTTGGGGGGGGGGGGGGGGGGCATAAGTTCCAGGTATGCAAACTGGTTCAAAATTGCCCAGAGTCAGGCTAAAAATGGGCTCTCCTAATCACTCATTTTAAATAAATTCCAAGGTACATACATGTACAGTAAGATGTTTGGTGACAGAAATTGAAGCATTACCTATGTTGTACCAGTTAAATGTGTGGACACAAATATGGCTCATGCAAAAGTTTTAGGATAAATCATATGATATGGAATAGATGATTTAACAGCAAAATTGAAGAAAAATGTTGTCCTTCATTTAACAACCCCCCCCCCCCCCAACACCCCTCGGTTATTTCCTCTTGTATTTCTGAAATAAATAATGTCACCAACCTGTTAGTTATTTTACTATAAAGAAATACATTTTAGGTGATTCAACATGTGTGTGTGTGTGTGTGTGTGTGAAAAAAACAACGTAAACTGCATCTCATACATATCACATGAGGCTGACAAGCTGTGGATAGGAAAAAGTCCCAAACTTTAACCTTTATTGCCCCAGGGGTGGGGAAATCCTCCCGACGGTGGTGCATAGGTTGAACAAGTGTAGCATCATGTAAGCTCCCAGAATATATGGGAATTGGGGGGTCCATCCAATGATTTTCTTGAATCTTGAATGGACCAGGCTTTCTTGTATCAGGGAACCTTCAAAAGTCACTATGAAACATGCAACCAAGGGTTCTTGATGGGCAAAGATAACAGTGCAAAAGCTAAGCCATCAATAAATAATATAAAAAAATAATTAAAAATCAGGAAATCATCATAGCCATCTGAAAATCTAATCATTTCATCAGTCAACATTCAGGAAGCTCTCACCAAAGTTTGGTCAGGCCCGACTAGATAGATCTGCAGATATTCAGCGGGCAAGAACATGTTGATGGGCATAGATAACAGTGCAAAATCTGAACCATCAATAAATAATAAAAAGAAATAATTAAAAATCATGAAATCATCATAGCCATCTGAAAATCTAATCATTTCATCAGTCAATATTCAAGAAGCTCTCACCAAAGTTTGGTCAGGCCCGACTTCATAGATCTACAGATATTCAGCGGACAAGAAAATATTGACGGACGGACGGACGGACGTCCGGACGCTAACCCGGACGGACGCACGTACATGGCAACGACAAGACCCCACAGCCCTAATCAAAATTTGAAAGACAGTCTGTTTCCATTTTGGCAGTTCAAAAAAATCATAAAACAGCGTTACTCCATAGAAAAATATATATCGATGAAAAAATCAAATCTTCAGAAGTTCAACCTTCTCTAGGAACCATGGCTCCATGCCGTCACCGACACAGAAAATGATTCTGATGAAATTGGTAAACAGAAATAATTGTAAAAAGGTTCAATTGTCTCCTATTATTACACCCCTATAGTAAAATCTGTGTTAGCCTACATATGTATACTATATGTACTATTATAACAACTTGTCAAGTAATTCAAAGATGTTATACTGCATTGGAGAGTGAGGAGTTATGTCATCAATACATGTATGTGTGTGTGTGTGATCGTCTTTATATTAATGCCAAATAGCAAAATGTATATGTGATTTGTTCTTACTGTCTGTCATTTCATTTGTATGAATTAAGTGGCAATTCAATGGCAATAAAAATATATGAATATAAAACAAAAGAGAATAACATCCGGTCATATATTATTCACAACCCCATGTAGGACAGAATGACGACCGATGCGAATTATTAACACCCAATACCATCATCACTTCTTCTAGCGCCTTTTGGCATGTTTACTGGTTTGATATTACATGAATTGCACATGCTAAAAGTATTGATTCCATGTTATTAAATATAGCCAGTTAGATTTTTCAATCCCTTGGAAAAAGACGAGACACAATAGATGAAATACACATGGGATATGGTAATTTCCTTTTTCAGTGCTTAGAAATGTGTTGCCTAAAGTTTCTGCAACATTTCGTACAGATATGTGGGCGGGGTGGTAATACTCTGTCCGGTCCTCACACGAGCTGACACATCCACCCATTTGTAGTTATAGACAGCTACGAATGGAGTAATCGGCTCAGACAAGTCCACATCATGAAAGATGTGGATAACACGGTCATAGGTACAATCCAAGATAGTCAGCGTACGGTCAATACAATCCAGATAAAACCCCTGGACGACAGTTCCACTCGTGCCCTGCACAGGATGAACGTCTACGGCATAGTGTGTCTCACTATCATGTCTGTGTGTATAGGTGAAGGGAAATTGCTGTTCTATATTTAACACCCAACAATCACTGTCTCCATCCGATGAGTTTGTTAACAGATTGCTCTGCGGTGTAATCCCGCCTGAGTAGACTGCTTTTCCTCTACCCAATTTCATTTTCACTGCGATAGAGACCTCTATCTCCCAATACACTCTTCCATGCTGGAAAGACTGGCTAGCCCGAGCTCCATCAAAACCTGTGTCGTCATTACATTGGCACAGACTGACTAACTGCTTACCATTATCCCTGACAGAAACACAGTCATGCATCTCTGTCAGCATGGAGAATTCTGGACCTACAATGCATGGAATAAAGAAAGGATTAATAGGTTTATACTTGGTGTAAGAACGCACAAGACAAAGCCTACAATAGCCTGTCTGAGCTCAACAATGCGTCTAGACGTGACCCTTTTCAGCTGCACAAAAGCCTCAACAAAAGCCTCAACAATGCATACTTACACCAAGTATCGACCGATTAATACAATTTACTGAGAGAGAGAGAGAGAGAAATATAATATACCGTATGCTTGCATTATGAAATGCTAAAATAGGTTTGAATGAACAACCCTATCAATCCTGGTAGATATGGAATGTACCGGTTGATCTGCTCATCCAATAATAATTTATCCTTGAATGAGACTAGGAAACTTTCTTTGCTACATCTATCAGTCAACCACTACAGAGAAATGACAGATAGCCTATCTTACATGTGATCATGGCATCCTAGTCTTGGGAGGCTGGTTTAGTATCCCTTTCTGCATGCCACTGGAAGAGTTCATATACTATTTTCTTTTCATAGTTTTTCTGTGCACGAAAACAGTTTATACCTTATTTGTTCACGGTATATTTGAATACGGTATACAGAAATTATAATAAAAGCACTACGCGAATGTAGGCCAAACATACTGTTGCCCGTTTCGCTGATACGGCTTGACAAACAAAATAGTTTATATTAGAAGCATACTGGTAAAAGTAACTGATGCTGACGTACGTGAATAGAATTAACGTTCAAATGAACACATGGTCAGGGGTCAAGGGTGAGTGAGTTTAACGTCGCTTTCAACTATATTTGAGTCATATCTGATATAGTTGGGTCCTATTCCTTTTCACACCCGGGAACCCCATGGGTGCTTCAGCCAGTCGCCTCTTACAACAAGCTGTCTGAGGAGCTGAGGCCTATTCTTACCATTACCTGCGGTGTGCACGACATCCAAGGTCAATACCCGGAAGTCCCACGGGGCTGATCAGCGGTCAAACAATGTGAGTGATATAAGGTGAGTGAGTGAGTGAATAGGGTTTAACGTCGCTTTCAACATTTTTTCAGCTATATCACGACGGGGAAGGGAAGGGAGGGGAGGGGGAGGGGCAGGGGTACCTACTTGTAACAGAGCAGATCTAATGCTGCCATTTTATAGTGCTGTCCCACTGAAATATCATGCCGTAGGCAGACATGACACCCCACTCAGTCACATTATACTGACACCGAGCGAACCAGTCCTTGTTCTATCCTCTTAATGCTGAGCGTAAGCGAGGGAGCAACAAGTTCCATTTTTCAAGTCTTAGGTATGACCCGGCCTGGGAGTGAGTGATATAAACTTTAGCCACAACCGATTGTGTGTATAATCCGCTTGGATATTAGAGACACCTGCATGTAACAGCTCCTGTAGTTTAGACTCATTTGAGTGATAGTCTGTGTTTTTGCGATCACGCATTAGCGGATTTCTTGGACTAAGGACTACGTCAACTGTAGCAGGCGAGGTTCTATGAAATTGACCGATTTCTCTCAAATTTGATCCATGGGGTCATGCAGATGTCGATTACCAAAATTAAGGTCAGTAGGTCAAAGGTTAAGGTCACTGTGGTCTAAAACCCGGGAAATTATCGAAATTCATTTTTTGTTTGAGTGGATACAACAGTGAGAGACGATATACCAGGTACTGAAATTATAAATTGTCAAGTAAATCAGGTCAATATCACAGTGACACCGACAAACAGGGAATTATTGAAAAACACTGCAGTATTACTCTGGTCCAGGGATGTTGATTATGACGAAACTTCGGAAATACCTCACGCTGATGGAAAACAAGATATCTATTGGAGTCAAAGGTCAAATGTCAAAGGTCAAGGACGCTGTGGATACAAAACAATCAGAAAACCACCGAAGATCACATTTTCGCGTACAAAGATTGAGGTTAGATTGAGGTCAAGCGTCAAGTTCACTGACCATCCGCAACTCACCCTGATACGACAGCGCCGATTGTATATCTCTGATCGCCAACCCACAACTGAATTCGAGTACTCATGTGTTAAGCCTGCCAAAGGGCTAACTAACACAGCAACTGTGATTGGACTAGGACGCGCCCGTATGGCAGGCCGTTTTACTTTTTATTCGGCATTTGCTGATATCATAAAGTTTTTGCTGATATCTTCAAATGATTTGATGATATCATCAAACCATTTGCTGATATCATCAAATGATTTTCTCATATAATGTGGGATTTCTCCATTAAACTAACATAAACACCGGAGCAAAACAAAAACAACTGTATTCAATCAAACATGGCGAGCGGTCTGGTGTTCGAACGACACCTAGCGATTATACAGAGTAGAATCACATACCTTTCCCCTTCGGGTGAAAACCTCCGTTTTCAAACTAAACTGACTATACATTCTTCTTAGAATGGAGCAGCTAAAAAATTGTGAAATAAACTATCTGATATCGCACAACAGTTAAATTTGTCTTATAGTTAATAGATACGCCAACTTAATTATGCAATATTTAAACATGACTAAAATGTTGCAGTTAACTGCTGCAGTTCAATGTTCATTGCTGTGTCACTGTCTAGCATCAAGAATTGTTAATCTTAGAGAGGACGTGACAGGCAGTCAGCATTCTTATTGTCGACTCCCCGTTTGTGACTGATAACGAAGTGGTAATCTTGCAGTAACATTGCCCATCTAGCAAGGCGACTCGATTTACTCTGTGTTTGCTGTGACCAGATGAGAGGGCGATGGTCAGTTTGGATGATGAACTCGCGTCCGTAGAGGTACGTATGGAAGGGTTCGCCTGCCATATCAATGGCAAGACCCTCCTTCTCCACAGTTGAGTATTTCCCTTCATTTGGTTGGATCTTGCGACTGGCGTAAGCTACAGGGTGTTCGCGGCCATCTTTCTCTTGTATGAACGGTTTATTTGGGTCTGGTACTGCTAGGACTCGCGCAGTAACAGGTCATTCCTTGAGTTTCTTCATGGCTCTATCATAGTCTGTTGACCAAACGACGTTTTGTGGAGAGTTCTTCCTCTAAGATCCGATAATGATGCAGATATTGCTTCTTAGGGTGCACTCCACACTTGCCACGGTTTCGCACAAAGTGGCCCCTCCCTAATTTTATAATAAAGAGGGTCACCCGATTTTGACAGCATGGTAATTCTTCTTACCTTTCTACTAGCTGATATCTATAGTATCACCCTGCTGGACGTGACCATTTCTCCAAACGAGGATATAACAATTGCTTGTTGATCGCACCCACTCGCCACTACAGAGTTAATCGTATCCGGAATTGAATATCTGGCGAGCCAAAATCCGCATTTTTTCGGGAAGCGAAAATGATGATTCCTTTATGGCGATAACATTTTACAAAAAACGAGTAGGTCGACCCCCTCTTTTTTTCGCCATTTTAAGTTGTCCTTTGGACGGGAAACACTTTAACATACATAAAAAGAAAATCGTTTCATACGTTTTCTCTGGATTGCAGGTAGAATTTGACACATTTTCATATATTTTATGGAATTTTTTAGAAAAGTTGAAGGTTTAAGGCGGATTGCACGTCTTTTCTTTTTAATTTCAATAGCTCACAAGTCTCCTGAAATAATGGCACGAGTGTGCCCATTTACAAAATATATACTTTTACAGGGTTTTTGTTAAAGATTTTACATCTATTTATGGCCGGAGATCCGAAACCATGCCTGTTTTTAGCCGCACATTATTTAGGTGTGGAATGCACCCTTAGTTAGGAGCAAAGGTCCGATAATATCAAGTAAGTCCGAGTAATGTTCTCGCCTCCGATTTCGTCTGTGGTCTGAGCAAGGCTGCGACAGCTTGAATCTTGTCCAGATCTGGTGCGAAATATCCTTCACCCATCACATGTCCGAGGTATTTCACATTTCTATGGCCGAAAGGACACTTCGGGAGTCTCACTGTCAATTTTGCTTCACGCAAAAGAGTGATAAGTGCTCTTACATGGCGGATATGTCCCTCGAATATGCAGTCGGATAGGATTCCATTCCTCTGAGGACGTTGGCCAAACGTGAAAAGTGGCTGGAGATGTGTGCAGCCCGAATTGTATGACCAAGAATTCAAATGATCCAAAAAGGTGAGATAAAGCAGTCTTTTCAATGCTGGGGGAGTCCAGTGGCATTGGCAACAACCTCGAGTTAAGTCGAAGATGGAAATGTAATTGGCTGGTCCCATCTTTTCAAGGACTTCCTTCACATTTGGGACATAGTACACATCAAATTTTGCCACTTTGTTGACTTTCCGAAAGTCTATCGTCCTTCTAACTTCGCCGTCTTTCTTAACAGCTACAACGATTGGGCTTGACCACCCACTTGCAGATGGTCGGATGATTTTTGTGTCCGGCATACGGTCCAGTTCGTTTTTCAGGGTGTCTCTTGGGGAGAATGGCACGCGGCACGGTCGTTGTCTTATCGGTGTCGCGTCGCCTCTATCTATGATATGTTCGGCATAGTTTGTACGTCCAGGAATTTCACTCACAACATAGCAAAAACTCATCAAGAAGAACTTCAGCTGTTGTTGATCCTCACCGGTGAGGCTTGCACTATACAAGACTCCTGTATTGTCAGTAGCCTCTACATCAGGTAGTAGCAGGTGTTGTAACTCTTCCATGGAACTATCCAGGTCGACAGCCAGAAACACCGGATCAGGTTCAGTTAGTGGCGGAGTCCAAGGTTCACATGGTACACCTTGATTTAACGTTTTCCTTCTCTTCGTAGCTCATAATCTACGCTGTTCACTCGACGTGCTACATCCAACGGTCCTTCCCCCTAACCGTCATGGAGTTCTCCTTTGATGGCAGCAAAACTAAAACCTTATCAACTGTTTGGAAAGTACGAGATCTGGTTTTTGCATCGTACCAGATTTTCTGTCGATCTTAAGATTTCCTCGGGTTCTCGAAAGCCATTTCCATCATGCTGGACATGCGGTCTAGAATGGCTGTAACAGTCCACAATACTGCTTGACACTCCTGGGTTGGAAGTCAATCCATCCCGAAGAACATCTATTAGACCGCTGGGATGACGTCCACATAGCATCTCGATCGGGGGAAATCCAGTAGACTTTTGAGGTACCTCTCTGTACGCCATGAGAAGGTATGGCAGGTAAGTATCCCATTCTCCAGACTGATCCTTAACGAGTCGTTCAATCATAGCTTTGATGGTACAATTAAAGCGCTCAGTTAATCCATCTGTTTGGGGATGGTAAGGCGTAGTCCGTAGACGTGTGACTTTCAGCTACTTGTATACCTCGGCCAAGAGCTCCGACTTGAAATTAGACCCTTGATCACTTGGAATTTTTTCGGGAAGTCCAAGCCGACTAAAAATGTTTCTCAGTTTCACAGCGATGCGCTTGGCTTCGATTAACCGCAAAGGTACAGCTTCTGGGTAGCGTGTTGCATTACAATACATATAAGGGAAGTGGGAAGAGGTGCCGACATACTGACAGAGCAACATGACTTCACAGTATAGCCTTGCGGTTAACCTATTCTAAAGCACATACCAAGAATCTAACGATTCGTGATATGTGTTGTATCTCAGGTACGCTTTTATTGTATCTGTTCATGTGGCAACTTGGATGATAGTCAAGTACAGTCAAGATATATGTGTTTCCAGACTTAGTTTTCTCCACAGGTCCGATAATGTCGATCGCAATTCGACAGAAGGGCTCCTCAATAATGGGCATCGGAATCAGCTTTGCCTTTGGTGATTTTGGTCCACTGTTCTGGCAGGACTGGCAGGCTTTACAATAGTTCCCATGGTGTCGTTGAAACTGCCAGGTCAGTAGTAACGGTCTAAAATCCTGTTATTAGTCTTTTCCATACCCAGATGCCCTGCTGTTGGGATACTATGGGCAAGCTGCAAGATGGTTGCAAGGTGTTGTTTCGGGACAAATAGTTGCTTTCGTGATCGCACATCTCCTTTCGGGGCACCTTTAGGGCGCCAACCACGAAATAGCAGGTCATTCTCCAAGAAAAAACCCCCAACTGTTCTCAACATCAGGATCCGTAGACTGCACGGCTTGGAAACAGTTTACAAGGCTGGGGTCACCTTTCTGTAAGTTGAGGAATTCCGGGAAGTCTTCCTGAGTACCAAAATTGTAAGTTGACAGTTTCATTCCAGGTATATCAGGTAAGTCGTTTTGGTGAAAGATTTCTGCCTCACATGCAGCTTTATCTGCAGCCACTTCTCGTTGCTTTTGGGCACGAGTTTGAACCACATAGCTTGGCTGGACACCTTCGATAATAGACGATGTGCATTTAACGTCAAATGATTGACAATTTTTAGAAATGTGTCCTTTACAGGTGGAACAGCGAATACTGTTGCCTTGCCCTCGACTTTGGGTGGTAATCCCTTTGATGGATTTAACCTCGAAATTTTTCTCTATAGCATTCTCCGAGTTATCATAGGAGCGGCCATTGTTGCCTTGTGGTTTGGAGGGTTTGGATTCCTTGCGAGCTAAGATGTAGTTATAAGCCGCTCGGGCAGCAGTTTGCAGATCTTCTGTCTTAACATCTTGCACCTCGAGTCTTAAGGACTCATCCACCATAATCGTGATCAGCTGGTCGATCTGTATACGCCTGATTATTCGCTTGGCCTCTTGGGTGTGGTGTAGATCGTTTAATGGCTTGAGACAACGATGAAAGTCTATCTCTAATGTAGAGGCAAATCCCTCAAATGATTTATTGGGTCCATGTTTGGTTTGTATGAATTTTATACGATATGCATCTGGAGTCAAGTTGTAGCGTCTTAAAATGGCATCCTTTGACTTCTTTTAAGTCCCTCATCACATCCTCACTAATCATGTGGACTGCTTGTTATGCTCGATAAATAGGGTTCGACATCATTCTGTTGCTGTTTTTTTCCAGTAGTCTGATGGCTCTTTCAAATGTCGCTAAGTATCAATGTACATCATTATCACCATTCAGTTTTTGTATCACAGGAACTTTATATTTCAGTGTAGATTCTGTATTTACCGGATTTCCTGTTGGCTGATTCCTCCTGCTCATATTGAAGCCTTGCAGCAACAGCACAGTCTGAGTTTCCTGATGATGTTGATTTTTCAATTCCAGAATAATACGCATCAAGTCCGTGCTAGAGGTATCGTCAGCTGCAAGCTGCCCAGGCCCCTCTATCAAAAAGGGTAGCGAACACAGAGATTCAATATTGTCGTCCTTGCTTTTTGCTATAGACGTATCAATGTGATTGAGTTCACAAAGTTGGTGAATATACTCATTAGTCTACCTTTTCAAATATGCTTCTCTATTTGTAGCCATAGTGAAATTCTAGCAATATCACTAAAATAGACAGTTCAGTCAGTGTCGAGGGTATCAACTTTCAAGTCTTTGAATCAATTATTGTGATAACTGACTAGCAATGTGGCATATATGTGATGACAGGTATAGGTATACTAGCGGAGTTTCCCTAAAAAGTCCATTTCCACAGTATGCACATTCACACATTTAAGATGCAAATTCAGACAGTTCAAAGAAATTTTGCACAATCTTCACTCAATTACATGTGTAACAGTGACAATGTAACAAAATACATTTCAAAGACATGCAAATTCATACGTTTAACCTAATATGTAAATTCAATTAATGTTCCAGAAAATCGCTTGATCAGCTAGTAATGTTGTTTTTCCTCTGTAAGACCATATGCAAATCTCACTTACAGTTCACTTAACACACACTTGTGTTTATTGATGGGCCAACACAGTTCATATGAAGGGAAATATATCCAGTCCAGCTTGGGTGGCTTTTAGTAGGGCAGACACAGTTCATCTCGAGTGAAATATGTTTAACAGGGGTCCAATCGGATGAGTTTTAGTAGAACCGGCACAGTTCATCTCGGTTTCAGATCAAACGGGCTTTAGCATCGCTGACACAATTCCTTATTTCTATAGGTCCTGATCGGGCGCGTTTACGTTTTAGTAGGATCGACAAACATTTCACCGTGAGTCAATATCTCCAAATTTACAGCAACAATTCAACACGTATCAATTAATTCTGTAGGAAATCACAATTGTTCACAAAACGAGATAATATTCACTCAGATTTTTAGAGAACGATGATGTATGCTGATCTCGACCAATTTCACAGAAGTTCATTCGGCGTTAAAATTAAATTCAACAGTCAGCAAAATTACTAGGAATCAGCGCCAATGTTTTCACTTACAAGCAATTGGTATGATCTTACCGTATCGATCAGATCCTTCGCGTTTTACGGGGTTTATATTTTTCCCAGTGGCCATGACAGGGCTGTATTAGTAGGACCGTCTGGTCTGCTGCACGTGGTTTTGATGTCACGTACACACGAAAAGTTAGCGAATAATTTATTTCATAAGAAATAAAGTCCTGCTCAAGATGAAATAACCTTGCTTCGGTCATCTACGTCCAAACAACGTTGTCGCGGCTATCCCTTCAAACTCGGGGGCTTGATTTCACGTGTAAGTCCATCACACAACGTTCCCGCCAAATCGCGTTCATGTATACACAGGGATCAGCTGGGAATCCGCTTAGACATCGTTCGTCGTTCAGACAGCTGATATCACTGCATATGCCAACAGCGACTGGCATTAAAGACAAGTTTACTTTTCTAGCCGGGTAACCGTGCTTTTCTCGGATCTCACCGTATGCCAGTGCACCAATGTGAGATTTCTCCAATTAAACTAACAAAACACCGGAGTAAAACAAAAAACAAACTATCCAATCAAACATGGCGAGCGGTCTGATGTCCGAACGACATCCAGAGGTGATACAGAGTAGAAAGGGGCGTAACTCGATTTGCTGATTTCTGCAAATGATTTAGTGATATCGCCAAATGATTTGATGATATCAGCAAATCACTTGATGATATCATTAAATATGGCGGAAGATGAAAATAATCCTAAATATTAATGCCTGCTCCTTTCTCGTCCTGCTGATTGATAAATTAATGTATACATACTGTTAAAGCCCTCTAACGACAAATCACATGTAATATTCACTACTTCAGAAAATCAGACAATAAAAATAAATCAATAAAACACAACCACAGAGGTTTGGGTGATGTAGGGATTTGTTTAGCTGCCGCCGCTATCAAAACACCAGTATACATCATACGCCAAACTATACTAATAAAACACAATCATCAATACAAGAGTATGGGAATAAAAGAGTATCAGTAAATCAATTGCGATTTCAGCAAACACTTTATTGATATCCACAAACCCTCTAGTGATATCATCAAATTATTTAATGATATCAGCAAATATTTGATGCTATCACCAAATACTGAATCAATAGTAAAACGGCTTGCCATACGTCCGGGGGTACTTTTCTGCGACAACGTCTACTGAAGAGCTGCTTAACGTTGAGCATCGCCGTCACCTCGGCGACAATGACCGATAAACAGAGAAAAGGAAGTTCGCCATTTCGATGTACCCATGCATCCATAAGCCTTCACAATTCAAAGCTATTTCCTGATCATACTCACACAATACACTGTGTTCACCAATCTTGAAAACTGTGGACCCGTCTTTCATTTTCTGTACCAAGAAGAGCTCTGTCTCTGAAATTGGCTGTTTGTATTGATCAGTCCTTATAGCGTCGTGCTGTGACTTAACCAACTCGAGCGTCTCTTCGGCTCTTCTGATATGCATACCAATGCTATCATAAAACAAAGAGTATTCAGAAGACATTCTAGTCGATTTTGTCTGATATGTATTCTTGTACTATTACATCGGCAGCCAAGGATTTACCTACTCGTTGCAGTAATGTCCGTGTAAACGAAAATTGAACTGTGAGAGGTGACACGGACCCAGTGATATCTCTCTGCAGTTGAATGCCACTTTTGCCATTGAACTGCAGTACAAAAAATATCACTACGTGAAATGGTCAAGTGTCCATTTCGGAAACCCGCCGGAAACCTATCGGAAACTGTATTGACACAGTTTCTAATAGCTTTCCGGCGGCTTTCCTGAAATGGAAACTTGACCATTTTACGCAGTGTATGTAACGATTGCCTCTCAATAGCAGGGGTACTACTATCCTTTAGTTATTGGGCACTAATTGGCGAACGATTTCTGCCTTCTGTGTCTGTCGTTGTGGAAGGAAAATTAAATGTTATTATTTGCTAGAATGATATACCAAATTTAAAGTACGACAAACAAAGAACACTGTTTGGAACGTTGAGGCACTTCTCCCCAATCACGACAGCAACGCGCTAGCCAACGCCCACCTGATAATTTCTCGATTACAATGCAGTGGTTCCTCGAGCTTCATTCATAAATCCTATTTAGGTCATTCAATCATTTGTATGACTGCCTGTGACATTGTCATTGTGAATTATTATTCCTTATTTTTTGACAAGAAATACTGCCAATGCAAAAGATTCATCAAGAAATGAGAATAACGCACGGATACTTATTCGTGAAAACCAAAGGAGGTCTCACTCAATGCTTAAGCGTATCTTGAATTATCCTTCCTTCTTCCACTTGAAAACTATTTGTGAAATATAAGCGTAAGGCCAGACCAATTATATTTTTTGTTTCACGGGCGGATTTTATTTTTTTCAAGATTGTAGGCAAATATTATTTTAACATTATGGAAAGGACCAGCTGAGCGGAAACTCATCTACCTGCGTAAAGAAGGGCTGAACTTCAAATGTTGAGTTTTATTTTTATTTTTATTATCACATCCAACCTCGAAAAAAAATAAATAAATAAAAATAAAATAAAATAAATAAAATCCGCTCCTGAAACAGAATGTAAAGTTGGTGTGGCCTAAGTATACAATATTATTTATGTCCATTGATATCAGTCTGGTGTGAAGTTAGTTACCCGAGGTCCCCCGATTACCCCAAAAGCTAAGAACACGTCTTGAACAACAATATAATATGAGCATCAATCAGATCGCGTATAGTAGCTGGGCCTCAACCAGAAAGAATTTCAGCGGCCATAATGAAAAGCAGTTATTCATAAGCTACATCAGCACCAAAATCCAAACGGACTTAGAAGAAAGCTATAAATTTCATTTCGATTCATTTCACCAAAGACAAAACGAACAGTCTGTGGAAAAGTAGCAATTACCTTTTAATAGTTTCCTTTGAAGTCTGAAACAAAAGATGAAGTGAATGAAGCATGTTTTTTTTCTAAATTCGCATGACACAGTTTGTACATTCAAGAAACTGAGGTGTGGTGTTCAACCGAGACAACCCCCCTTGACAGTCATTCCACTGTTTTATTCGAATGGATCATTCGATCGAACATCGAACAAATATCGATCTTCCTCAGTTCTATTTTTTTTGTACACAATTGCATCGCCGAGTGACAAGTATGTCAGATATAGTATGTCTATGTCCAGTTTATTGAGAGGGGGGAGTGATTTCTGTTTAATGTCACACTCAAGTTTTTTCACTCATATGGCGACAGTCAGTTTGGTCGGTGGAAGAAGCCGGAGTATCCGGAGAGAACCACCACCCTTCGGCAAGTAACTGACAAACTTTCACACATGGACCAGCTGGGCTTGAACCCGTGCCGCTTCACCGGTGTAAGGCTAGCGGTCACCAGCGAAGCGCCTTAAGCTACGTACACATGTATACGATTATCCGATAACGACAATGCGGCAACGACAACACGGCAACGGCAAAAAAATCGATCGTAGGAAAATGAATTGGTTCGTACACATGAATGCGTAACGATTACGACAGTGCGATAAGACTATCCGAAAATGCGATACGATTATCCGTCTATTATTGGAATCGGTTCTGGAGCGATTTTTTGCCGTTGTCGGACACAAGTCGTGCGGTTTTATGACGTCACAGCAGCAACACAGATATGGTAAAGTCGTCGTCGTCCATTGCATTAAGAAATGTTCTCATGTCGCTTTTATACTTATAGCCGTAGTCATGTGTACACCAAAAACGCATTACCGTTGTCGTTGCCGTTGCCGTATTGTCGTTGCCGCATTGTCGTTATCGGATAATCGTATACATGTGTACGTAGCTTTAGACCTCTCAGTCACCGAGGGTTCCGTTTATTGAGAGAAAAGCAGCAAACTTACCCTGGTGAATTGTAGGACCATACATGAATTTCTTATCCTTGAAGGCTACTCATCGCATGGTTCAAATCGAGTAGAAATAGATATGAATTTGCTAAATGAAGATATGTTTGAATAACAAAAAGAATAATTACATCAATAAATATTGCTTCTCTTCGTATTTGTCGAGTATGTGTCTACTATACATTGAACACAGATTTCAGTGAAGAGTTTAGCTAAGTGGGTATCGATAACAGTAATATAACAAAAAGTAACCGCATGGGGGATTTTTCTCGAATAAACGCCACAAGACAGCTGATACGAACAGATGTCATATTTGGAACAGTTCTGTGTAACATAACATAAACATCCAAAACTTGGACTGTAAAATCCTGGCTGAATATCGAAATTTATAGCTAGCCTATACGGTATTATCTCCTATGTATGAAGAACATTGGAACACAAACAGTTATTAATTTTCCTATGTTCAACCATTGAACTTGAGATTTGGAATCTGATTCAGAATTCCCACATGTTAACAATTCAATTTAGACAGTAAAACCTTGTATTGCTACTGTCGTGTGTTATCCGTGCAATGATTAATCGGCGGTAGCTCCGTACGACATATTACAGACGTTCAAATTTAAATAAATATAATAGGTGCATTATATTCAAAACAACTCAAAATATTTAAAGCAATTCACAAGCCTTAGAACTCATCTGAATTTAAATGGCGGTTTTCCTGGTAGGTGCGCTGGTGGTATTACCGTCATTTTTATCTCTTTGCAGTAGAATATCGTGACAAAACTTTCCCACTGATGCGATAATATGATAAGAACAATGCAAAATTATCATTAGCTAACTTATCATTAGCTTCTCATTAGCTTATTTTTGTCAAGTAATGTAAAATTGGGAAAAGCTGATCCAGTATATCCAAAACTTGCTTCACAAAGTTTGGAATATCGTTTTATATGAAGATGTGTTTCATGCTCGATTACCTCTAGGTCACAATTTGGACAGATCGGTCGTCACGTGAACTTCTCAATTTACGACCTATTTAGGAGGTTGTGGGCAGAAAATATCAATTTTGTAAATGCTTACCTGACGTCAAGCAATACGACGTCTTCCTGGCCGTCTAAAACGTTTCATTGGCGTGAGCATAGCGCGAAATAGTGCGTTCGGAGATCATACAGGACACTGACACCACAAGCCATGCATACTGATACTGAGCTCAGATGACGTTATAAATTTTTCTGAAAACAACACTAAAATCAAGGAACATATGTGATGCCTGTTTTCGGAATATGCAACGGTTCACCGACTTTCCAGTCTTATATTTTTCTTCGCTGTACCAATTACTCTTTGACCACTAAAATCCAACTTTGGCCGAAAGTTGGAAAAGTGCATTTCATCTTTAAGTAAAGCCGTTCAATCAGACAACATCGCTACAAGGTTCATGAAGTAACTAAGAAACATATTATTCTTACCTGCAGTACCAGGAATGATGCAGCATCTTCAATCTCGAGACATTTCCTTGAATCTGTGAGACCGTTGGCGACGTCTGTTGACCGTAACTGAAGTTTTGACATTTCCTTCTTCGTCTTTTCCAACAGAGAATTATTTTTCTTCTCAATAGCGTCAGTGGAATCTGATTTCCATCCCTCGAGAACGGTTAAGGTTGTTCGGTATTTCAAGTCAATTCTCTGGAAATCTTTATCGAAGCATTCCTGAAAGCACATCAGTTATGGATATAGAGAATCTCAATATCACAGCCAGTATATCAATGAACTCCCCAGTGCGAGAAGCGTACCCTCTAAGAAGAATGCATAACAGAACATTAAAACAAAAATTCGGAAAATGAAGTAAATGTAAAAGAAATGACTGAGTCATTGGAGCTGCACATCGTTTGGCGAGAACCTCTTTCTGTGATGTTACATGTGCATGTACGTTCGAGCAATATTTGTATAAACACGCGCGTCAGGTCGTGATATAAAATTATAAAATAACGACCTAATTTTTTAAGCATCGTCAACTTCCATAGTACTACAACTTACAACATCTGTCTTTTATGAACCATTACTGGGTGATACAGTGAACAATTAGCATTAATCTATGATGTGCAATGAATTAGGGAAGTATTATAATGAATGGGTACGTAGATGTTTTTACTTTACAAGAACAATGATGTAATTTTTTTTTCAAAATTGGTTTGAAGTTGAGCAAAATATGATCACATGGCCATATGATATTGCGCTTGTATAATTTACGTTTATCTATTCAAAGTGGGCGGACAAAATATTTCTGTCTCCATAAAATGATGAATAGCAATTTAAAACTGATTATTAGGGGTGTTACGGTAATGCGCAGATCTGTATACTCCATTTTGTACCACAAATTCCTATACATTTTACGGTTATATGTCACCGTTTAACCAGGGATCAGTTATCTTCATGAAGGGGTAAACTTAGTCCAACATCCGTAATAGAATACATTTTACGGTAAATATTTGCATAAGTAAATTCTTTACGGACGATGGTCAGCTAATGGATGTTGGATGCTATACTTGTATTCAGCTATATTCACAACCTATGCACATATATAATTCAATCTACCAATGTAGTATGTCTTATGCTCATAACACAGGGAACACAATTTGGATCATGCTCAGCAAGAATGTCGGACCTGAAGCTTACAGTCACTCTCTCCATTAACTTTACATAGTCCATTTTGTATGTACGTAAAGCACAGGAAAACACATGTTAGACGACGGTTTTCTACTGAATGTGGTATCTGCATGGTTGCATTTGTTTAACACAGGCACAATACATAACAGCATCAGCATACAACGTTTACCTCACCATATAGTACAGGTACACCGACTTGTAACAGATAGCCTCATATCTTGTTACTTACTCTGATGTCTTCTTCTGTTTTCGATAGCTCCACAGTGTATAACTTGATATCATCATATACCTTCTCCAACTGACTGGTCTTTGCCGCCAACTTATCCTGAAAATAAAGAGCATGATATATCTTATAATTGGACTTCTTTCTGTTCATTACGCAAACGTCCATGAAAAATGGACTGCGAGATAATCTAAGTCAAAGGAAATACCATATTAGAGTCCGTGGTGCTCGTCGTGCGTGTCCGTGGAAATATTCAGACCCCGTGTGTTCTCATGGTGAAAGAAATGTCATGTCAATTAAAATGTTGAACGAATTTAGGAAGTTTAGTTAAAATATTATTCATAATTGTTAAAAAATCGATCAGTGAGCCAATAATAGTTTTCATGGGTATGGTTCTGTTGTGACATTCAGGGCGCATCCTTCCCAGTATTATATTTTCCGTCGTTTAATAGTTTCACAAGATATCTTTTATCAAAATTCATAGGGCTATATAATCATCTATAACTACATTATAATATAATTGACAGGCTTACGACCTTCATCTGGACAGATCTAGATATTTTTTATATTAACTAACTTTTCCACAATCACACACTTATTGTGTGATTATTTGGCGAGCGCATCTCAAACCTTTTCAGCTTTGTAGGCAGACTTTGAATTCTGCAAAGTATGTCGACTGTGCTCTTCCATACTACAGACAAGACAGAGAAGTTTCTGGCAGTCAGTACAATACATTTTCAGAGGCTCTTCGTGCTCTTCACACATCGGAGTTGAAACATAGTTTTCGGGCTCTACCAAACTGTGCTTTGATAACGGTCCACGCATGGGATGATAAGCACTCAGACAGTCTTGACAATAGAGACATCCACATTTCACACAGCCTTTGACAGCAGTGTTTGGTCGGTCCCCCTCGCACAAGGAACACTTAGGTACAAAATCAGCTTCTTTCTGAAGTCCAGTTGTGTATTTCTCTACTATATTAGCGATAGTGAAGTGAATAGGCAGCTTGGACACACCCTCGCTGTCAAGATCTACAGGTGTTCTGCAAATTGGACAACATACAGCTCCACCTTCTGATGTAGCAATAGTTATTCCACCATTAGTCCCAACTTTCTCCCCAACCCATGTATCGTCATGATCAGTGTTGCTGTCGTTTGCTGGATCGAAATTGACATATGCTTTGAGGCACTCTCTACAGAAGCTGTGTTGACACGGCAACTGAACCGGATCTTTATAAATTTCTGTGCAAATGTGGCACATCAATTCATCTTCTATCGTCCTTGGTAAATTTTCAGCCATTGTCCTGAAATAAGAAAATTAGAGATCTATTATCAATATCCAATTTACATGATTGCCGGTTGTTGGGTTCGATGCAAGATTTAAATATAAATATAGCCGCGAACGGAAATAATGTGTTTCAAGGTTTGGCAATAACCTTGACCTTTGACCTAAAATAAATAGGTCAATGAATAACACTCCAGTAAATTTACAAGATGTTTCCTGAATCATAACTTTAAGAAGTATTCGAGACACTATGTTAATTAAAGTTTTGTGATGCGACCCTTGACTTTGAATTATTGGCCTTGATATTAATAGTGTGATTTCTCCAATATATCAAGATCAGTTGTCTTCAACAATTTGCTGGTCTATTCTAATTTTATTGCACATGGAAAATGAATTCGGGGATCTTAAACTTAACATATAGAAATTGATCTATAGAAATTAGCTCAAGATCAGTGATATTCAATAGATTACAGAACCAGTCAATTTATATGGATATAATCATTCATGAAATATTGCACAAAATAAAATCTGACCTGAATAAAATGGATCAAGGTCAGTAATCTTCAGCATACCTCTGAACCATATGTATGTATACATAGTATTAATTTGGAAAGTATAGCAATATTTCTTCATGTTATATCATAATAAACAGTGTATGATAGTGAAAAAATAGGCCAAGGTCAGTCAACTGTGATATGATTCTAGTCAATCAACAGTTGCATATATAATACGAATTTGGAGGACCTAGATTTAATCCTTAAAAAATTATAGCAAATAATAGAATTTGACCTTGATAAAATAGGTCAAGGTCGGCCAATTTCACTAGCCTTCTGATCCTTTACCAGATTCATACGTGGTATAAATTTACAATGCCTGACTTTAATCGAAGGAATTTAGCCAGCAGTTGCTAAGACAAGTATACACACGTACGGTGTCAAGAACTTGTACACTATACCCTTATAAAATGTATTTTTATTTAACACGTTATTTAACCTGTGATGTTTCAATCTGACACTTTAATACATCCAAAACCATAAAAAAAAACACATTCTACACTAAGTTGTCGATTAGGTGACGGATAAATATAAACGGATTGTATGCCATACTGGTCATGCAAAGGCCTTTTCAGACTAACAAAGAATCGCTCGCAAGTACAAAGCCTTGTTTCGTTTTATGATTCAACTATTTCTATTCTGGGATTGCCATGGCAACGTCAGTATATTTCAGTCTCAAATTAATCATTTTTGGCATCGCGTAGTCCAATAACATATATAACCTTACAAAAAAAATCTTATAGGATCCTATAAGATAAAATCTTATAGGATATTCTGGTAAATTTACTAACGCATAGAATAATAAAGAACAAACAAATAAATATAATAAATATTTTGTTTATTATATACATGACCACTATAAAGATAGATATTCACGGAGGATCGTGAACAGAGTATCATAATCTCCATCAGTTTGCTGTAGAGCTTCTGCTCGCCATTCAGTTTAGATTTCATGGCATCCCGAATGGCCTTCTCAGAACCGGACAATTTCTTCTGGCAGTAGTCTGGAACAGAATGAAATAAATTGCAGTTAGCCACTGTGAGAAATAATAACAATCCATGAATGGGACTAAATTGAAAATTTTCAGCACAAAGATCAGTACTTTTATTTCGTAGCAATTAGAATTATACTTCACAAATTCAATCCAAATTATTTTTCAAATTAATGAAGTTTCACGTTCAATTAACTGTCTCATAAATTAGCTACATTCTTAGTCAGTTAATACCTTTGTATGACTGGCCTGTCCCAGGATGTAATCTAACCTTTGATGAAACCCATCAGTCTGAATTGTGGACTTCTTGGCCTGTTGCGAAAAATACAAGCATATAATTAAAACCTGATCAATTGTATATATGGTTCCGTATGATATGAAATCCAGTTCTTCTTTTTTTAATGCACTCCGGACGATTGAATAGGTTGACTACCATCAAGGGTAAAGAATGGAACACATCCGTGCGATTTACAAAAGATTGCTGAAGATGTCTATTATCCTTTCTTTAGTACTCCATGATATACAACAAGGGAGGTAAACAGTTTGTGTGACATTCTAACGAATATATACAATGAAGATATCAACCATACCTTAGGTGTGCTCATTAAAGTTCCTGTCAGTCGAGAGGCAGCTTGAAGTGAGGCGAGTTCTCTACGTTTCTTTGTAGCAGCTGCATGCTGGAATATGAATGCATACAATGTAAGAAGCCATTAGAATTGAAGAGAAACAATCATGTGATTTTTTTATAATTTGTCTTTGTTCATTTCTGGTTCATCTAAATCTCCATATAGGTTTTCAAAGAACAAATAAATGCTTATTAACTACAAATTATATTCTTAAATTTTTTAAATGAAATAAATGTATGAAATGAAATGTTCTCATTTTTCAAGATGTGGGTAGAAATGTACAATTGAAGTGTGCGAAGATCCTTAGCTTTGGTCATCAATAGTGCAATCAATAGACAAGAAAATTATAGCCTGTTATAGTGATGGAAAGTCTAATCATAACTGATTATACGTGTTCTGATCACAGCAAAAATAGGTTATGCTAACATTTGATTTATTATCAATATATTTTAAAACATATTTCTTTACCATTTTGTCCAAGATTTGGTATGGAAATATTCTCTAATCTTCTGGAAGGAACAAAAATCAATAAATTTTATGAATCAATAAACAGTTAAAAACAACAAGATAATTTATTTAGAGCTACCATCCGTCCAATCAGTTAAATCCCACTGTTAAAACCAGTTAAATCCCACATGAACATGAAGTACACAAGCAGTTGTGCGATAAAAATATTTCACACCCAGGGGATTTCCTTCAGGGGTGCATGACAATCTTAATATGAGGTCCACAAACCTGGGGTTTCCAAGCTGACAATGCACACAATCATGACAATGGCAAGACACACTGCCTTGATGAACCTAGTGCATCTGAAAGTGATATTGAGACAGAGATATGGATATTTCTTGGTGAAAGTGATTCTATATGACCTATTACATTTGACTGCAATTATAAGGTGAAGTGCATTATTACAACCAGTCCATGTAGCAATATTTACCGAGGCCAATATCAATTTTTTAATATGCCAAGTATGTCAAGGGAAACTTGTTGATAATAATAGCTGATGCTCATGGTGGGTCCACATTACAACAGTCCCTTTCTTCAGCTCATTTGTTTGCTTATTAAGTTAAGAAGAAAAATTATAGTTATATTTATAACTTACTTACCATCACTAGCTGCACTCGTCACCATCTGCAATACAGTTATTCAAGCCTTCATAGTTCTAGCTTAACATGAACAACTCCCCCTGATTTTTGCACTTGTGGTCAGCCATTTTTTCTCTGTTGTTGTTTCAAGATGATGGTGGCGCCCTGGTGTTCAATTGAATTATCAAGGGCATATAACTCCACCCATTTCGATGAGAGTGAAGAGGAAAAAGACTATCCTAAACAGAAATTATATATATATATATTGTATTTAAATAATTGATAATAATGAAGAGGATAATATAAAGTATTTTTAATGGACATTTTTGTAGCTGAAATTATGTTAGAACTGATTCTTCTAAAAATATTTTTCCCATTTTGTCCAATTTTACTATAAAATCATGGATTCGACTGATTATAAAATCTAAATTAAACAAGATTTCTTATCTAATATGATACTATTTTGATAACACTAATATTTGAGAGACTGATATTATTAATATCTTTATTTTATTCAAATGAAAACCCATGGTGCAGATCGCTTTCAAAGATACAAAAGTGTTCAGTTCTGAGTAATTTGTCAGTAACCACATGTAAATATTTAACACAGATGCAGCTATATTGAACTGTGAAGTTCAAATCTGATGTTTAGTGATTTCATGCAAATGAGATTTGATGTCACTGAGTGAAATCATATCAGTCAACTTTAAACTGGGATATTCCCAGAGCTAATTAAGATCATTGAAACTCGTATACATGTAGTTCTAAGTTATAATGTTATGTTACTGTAAAAGTTTGTGGGAAAATTCCAATAATTCTAGAAATCCTATTGGATCGAATTGCTATCCTATTAAATCCGATAGGATTTTTCAGAATCTTATGGGATTTTTCAGAATCTTAAAGGATTTTTTTTTAGAATCTTATAGGATTTTTTAGAATCTTATAGGATTTTTCAGTATCTTATAGGATCCTATAAAATATTTTTCTAAGAGTATAACCACTTTTGCTGTCAAAATCCGTTGATTGAAAATCCGACGATTTTGATTGGTCGATGACAGTCATGTTTATTTACGGAGCAACTCCATATAGTCAAGTTTAAGAGACCTCGACCCCTCTATCATGTATTCCAAGTTTCACGTTTATCGGTTCCACGGTTCCGGAGGAGTAGATCTTTGAATATTTTTACATAAATGCAATATGGCCGACGGGGCTTTGACCAATCGGCTTAATTTAGGGAAGAAGCATTACATTTCGTTGGCCTCAATTCACCATGTGGAGTTTCAGCTTCATAGGACCAGATACTAATAATATTCATACTACGCTCAATTCAACTCGGATATAAAAGCACCATATAAAACTGTTGACCGCTTCTCTCTTGCAGGAAACAAGCCTATGTTTATGTATACTATGATTGTCTTTTTGAATTTGGTGCTAACACTGTTATATGGAATAGGTCTTTGGATCATGGACGCGGATATTCTCTAATGGACGACGACTGAATTATGAATGACGGACCAGATGCTTGTAACCCATAATTAAAACAGATACAGATAAATCACGTCAGGTCTCATTTATCCGTTACAAGCGTCTGGCCCGTCATTCATAATTCACCCGTCGTCCATTAAAGAATATCCGCGTCCATAATCCAAAGACCTATTCCATATTCCATATAACAGTATTACCACCAAATTCCAAAAGACAATCATATTATACATAAACATAGGCTTGTTTCCTGCAAGAGAAAAGCGGTCAACAGTTTTCAATGATGCTGCCAAGACATCATGATGTTCCAAAAATATCAAATCCGTATCGCTGATCAGTATTCTTAATCCATAATATTCGTTGTAAAGTCGTCATCTAAAGGATGATGTATCTCAGTCACGCTTTGATTGTGACTGTCCATATGAGTACCATGAGGATCTTGAAGTACATGGGTTCATATGGCCCCTAGCCCCGGGTTAAGCGGAATTAGACACAAGTTGCGAAACTTAACACCATAGATCTTGCACGATATGCTCGTATTTTGCTATCAGCATGCGATATGTATCGCCAAATTTGAGAAACTTTGAGTGGAGGCGCTTGGTGGTATACCCTTGTTTTATAAGTTTTTGCAACAATGTTTTGTGACGTTGATTAAAATCGTCACATTTAACACATGATCTAGCAAATGCTACTAGGCGTGATATGTATACGCCATATGCAGGTCCCACTGGAATATTACTGTCCAGAAAGGGATAGTTTACGATGTCGAAATTGTAATCACCTCTTTTGTCATACAGTCGTGTCCCGTTACACCGACGAGCCTTTCTCGCACGATTGTTATGTCTCTGGACGGAAATTGTATATCAGAGTTACCATATTGATGTTCAAAAAGCAGTTTGTCGAAAACTTTACATACTTATTTCTGAGAACTAACCGCGAGCAGACAAATGACACAGCACATCCGGCTCTCTAATAACGACACGCCTCTGGTCTAGGCAAACCGGTGTGTGCAACAAACAAGACACTAATATGCCGCCTAACAATGGTTATATTCCTTGTGCTGAGGGTGAAGGTAGGGGTGGATCAAATAAAAATAGGTCAGTGTTTTTTATCAACTGTTGATGGTTTGGTTTGTTAAAGTGATTATCCAGGAGGACTATTCAGCTTTATTTGTGATACGGTTCGACATCGTGGTCAATACAACGCGAATAACGAATTTTGGAGTACGGGGCGGGGGGGGTTTACATTTGAGAGTACAAATGAGATGAGATACGATATCAAAATGGGATTTTTTCCCATTCTAGGTCTTTTATGGTAGAGTACGATAGCAAAAGTTGATAGAGGTTGTTTACCCATTACTGATAACGTTGCTTGTTACGAACGAGTAACGATTACCGGTAAATCTGCTGAATATTAGTTTCATTTGGGTCGAGGATAAAGGATTGGTTGTGTTCTTTTTTTTTACCAATTTGGACCTTATTTTACCACATCTTGACCCCCAAAATCCCCGTAATTGGTCACTTTCAACTTGCTATCCTCCGGCCCCAGAAACCATATCCCACAAAGAACTAATTAACATGGATGTGATATCCATTTGTCAAAAAACTAGAGCATTAGGCACTGAAACGGGGCTATTTAAATGAAAAATAAGTTGTTGGAATAATTCAACTAACTCTTTGATATTTCACTTTTTCCAGATAATAGAAAGCATATCCTTCAGCAGTAAATGACAACAAGAGACCAAGGGGCTTCCATATACGCCCGTATATCTGAAATTAAGTTGGTCCAAATTTCAAGGTTGTTTAATAGCCTTGATTCCAATTGGTAGCTAGCAATCCAGAAAAAGGTCTACAATTTTGTGCTTCTGAGTGTGCTTCTGAGAATGTAACATATATCACTTCTTATATTGAATGATAAACTAAAATGAGCTTAACTCTTGGAACTAGTTGACCCTGAAGCAAAAGCCGAGAGCTCACATATCCCAAACTGTAATCGCCAATAGTCAAACACAAGAAAATAGTAGTTTTCCTGCAAATGGATTCCTTTCAGGCGAGCCAATTTTCCATGAAGAAGAAAATGATGAAGTAAACCTTTGTTCTTGAGTTAATAAACATGTATGAAGTTCATAAAGGACCCCTCTCTCCGTTAAATTAGTAAATGTATGGTTTTTATTTCACAACAGTTTAACTAAATGTAGCAGTTTCAAACATGAGAGACAACTCTACAGGGCAAATGCCATATACATGTAGGGGAGAGAACTGAATATTCCAACCTAACAGTTTTGCGGGGCTGTGACCTTGACCTTTGACAAATTGATCTCAAAATATATAGCTCCTCTTTGCCATGCGGGTAAGGTATACTCAAAGTTTGGTACCAATCCATACCTTGAAACTAGAGATATCGCATGGACAACAAATGTTAATGGATGAATGAACAGAATGCAACATCGCATCACACGACCTCGTCTTCGACAGGCATATGAAAATGTGACTTTTAATGATTTCTTGATTTTGGGGTCACAGTGACCTTGACCGTAACACATCAGGTCCCTCTAATGTGTCTACTGGCAGAAAAAAAATATTTTTAATGATTTCCTGATTTTGGGGTCACAGTGACCTTGACCTAAATATTGGTACATGACACATCGCCTTTCCTCAATGTATCAATGGACACAAAAAATCATGATTTTTATGAATTTCATGACTTTGGGGTCACAGTGACCTTGACGTTCGGCCTTGACCTACATTTTGGAATGTGACACACCAAGTCCCCCTAATGTATCTACTGACACAAAAAAAAGTAATTTTTAAAGATTTCTTGATTCTGGGGTCACAGTGACCTTGACTATTGACCTTGACCTAAATTTTGGCACATGACAAACCATCTCCCCGTAATTTCTCAACGGAAACAAAAAATCACAATTTTTAACAATTTCACGATTTTGGGGTCACAGTGACCTTTGACCTTCAACCCTGACCTATTTTTTGGTATGCAACACTTCATTTCCCCCTATTGAATCCACTCACAAAAAAATTGAAATTTTTAATGATTTCCTGATTTTTCGGTCAAACTGACCTTCGACATCTGGCCTCGACCTACATTTGGTATGCAACACATCGCTCCCCATAGGGCATCCACTCACCAAAAATTAGAAATGTAGATAGAAAACTGTCAACGATCAATGATTTCCTGATTTTAGGCAAGTGACCTTTGACTTCTAAGCTCGACACATCGTCTTCACCTAGCGTATCCACTCACAAAAAATTGCAAATGTGGATAGAAAACGTTCACAGATATAGACCGGACACGAACACTTCAGTGATTTCCTGGGTTTTTTTTTAGGCCAGTGACCTTTGACCTCTGACCTCGACCTTCATTTTGGTACGCGACACATCGTCTGCCCGTAGGGTATCCACTCACCAAAAATTGGAACTGTTGATAGAAAACTGTCTCAGATATAGACCGAAATCGAGGGATGGACAGATGGACAGACAGACAGACGGACGGAACCCGCCATCACATAATACGTCCGCCTTAAGTCTTGTTATTTGACCTCAAAGGTGACCTCAAAAACAACCTTAACTTCGATAATGAACGTGCTATCCATATACCTACACGGTAAATTACATAGAACTAAATAAATTTAGCATGTATATCCATTCGTCAAAAAAAAAAAAAAATGGGTATCAACTTAGAAGTGAGATTTACTTACTTTTCACCTGATTTGACCCTAAAAGTGACCCGGAAATGAAATTAATCATGCCCACAATCACCAGGGTGATATCCCCCCTACTTTTGTCCTACCACACAGAGATATTAATTAATCATGGATACCCATTTGTAACAAAACATTATCATAAAAACTGATTTTAAGTGCGTTCGATGCCCTTGACCGATGTAGAAGGAACGAATATCTCAGCAAACAATGTCCCTTCATTTGTTTCTCTTCAGAAAAATATGTCTTAACTGAGTTGTAAATCAGGAATAAATGTCTTACCTGGGTTAAATGATAGGACCTGGACATTTACTCCTACCGGACATTATTTTCTTTCAGGCCTACAGCATCAATATTCTTAATCTTAGGCGCGGTTGAGCGCACCACCCGCCGTATCTTTGTCAGCACTCAATGTGTAGCAATGTTCAAGCGTTTCAATATTTGTCGAAGCCCATATTTAGTTTACAAGAAGGGAAACAGTCCAGTTTATAGCGAATAGGCTTTGCTAAAGCGATTTAGGCCATCGATTTCTAAGTATAGAACTGTCCTAGATACAGTCCATATAATGCGTGTGTAAACGTTGTGTAAAAACAGACGATATTGTAGTCAAACGATGTGCTACCGTCTCATTGAATTAGCATTTCAGAACAGAACAGCACAGAAGAACGGTACGGGTGTCCCAGGGCTTCGTGTTTAGCGTGAGTGATAGCTCACCTGCACGCAAACACTCGCGTAAATTCATGTCACGAGAGTGATTTTTAGCTCTCGTAAACTGTCATATTTTATATTGTATTATATTGCAACCACTCGCCTGAATTTCAAATACCCTCTCCTAAATATTTTGACGTGGGCTATTTTTAGCTCGCATACTTAATTCTAAACACGAATCCCTGGTGTCCGACCTATTATCTTGCGTTTTTGAAGGTTTATTGAAATATATAAAAGAATACTTCTTGAAATGACATCAGAACTGACATGATGATTGCTGCGCTCGTCGACTATCTGCCGTTATGAATTCTATCGATGACGTCACTCCCTTCTGCACGTGCGAAAGCTATTTTTAACTCGATTTTTCAGCTCAGTTCCCGCCGTGGACAGTACCAGTTATCGGACACCCATCGTGGCTGTGAACAAGAATTTGACGTTGAAGTACGATGTATTTTCAGGTTTTGTGCATGACAATCGTTAGTTGGAGCTCTGTCATTTAAGATGATATGGTCATTGTTCAATTTCTATACGTATTTACTTGAGAGCGAGATCGGGAAGACAAGGTGGTAGATCGAATTTCGCACCCCCGCCAAAACACGAGAAATTTCGAATTTTGATGAAAACAAAAATGTCAGATTTAAATTTTTCGACTTTCGTGGCTACCTATAATTCCATATTTTGTATAACAATTAGAAATTATCTCCCCTTTGTTCTGACATATTATTGCCTTGTCATCACGAGCACAACACGTGCGCACGAGATGCGTATCCGATAACTGACTTGTCCGATAACTGTTCCGACACCCGTACACATCGTAGTGCAGTGAATTCCATACCTGCTAATATTCTAATGCCTTTGAACAGCAACACAGCCGTTCCCAGACGGACACACGATAGTCTCCGTCTCACGGTGAACAAAAAGCGTCTGGCGAATCGAATGGATTGTGTGCAGCGCGCCTTTCTCACAGTGCTGTAGCAAAATGCGGACAGTTTCGTAACCGAAATGGCCTGTTGGATTTGTCCGGTGTACCGTTGGCTATAAATGATAGACCTTTTTCGGTATTTTTACTACAAAATAAAAAGGCTTAAGGGGTAATAAATTCGTTATTCAGGTTTTGTCCCGGGTGTATGGAAAGTTACGACCCTCCCTGAAACTCTTACACCCTGAGGCGTAGTTTCAGGGAGGGTCGTAACTTTCCATATACCCGGGAGAAAACCTGTATAACTAATAATACATCCCGAGCGATGTCTTGCTACTCGGGGTATGTAAAAAACAACTCACGTACGATTGGAACCGCCGCTCTCGCTTTGAAAGTTCAGTTAACCATATCTTATATAAACACCTCAACAAAAGTAAGTCCCCTCTTAACTTTGGCTAATATTTTCTAAGATATTTATGCGATTGTAAAGAGATTTCTCACAGCGCATCAGTTTGACCAGCACAACAATAAGAGCAAATGATTATCCTGTAGGTGGTGCTATTGCTGAATGAGCATGGATTCAATGCAAGACGGTCGCATTTCAAAAATTGCAAAACAGATTATCAAAGACAGATTTTATTCACTCATGAACAGATCCTAACAGGCAGAGAAAACAGAGTCTTATCCAATCACACGGTTTGACCAGAGCAACAATCGGTGAAAATGATTACCCTGTAGCTGGTGCTATGCCTGAATCAGCATGCATCGAATGTAAGAAGTAGCATTTCCATAAATTGCAAAGCAGAATGTCAAACACAGATTTTATTCAATAACGAGCAAATCCTAACCGGTAAATCAAAGACAGTGCTATCCAGTCACACGGTTTGGCCAGAGCAGCAATCAGTGAATATGATTACCGTGTAGGTGGTGCTATGCGTTAACCCTGTCAGGCCTGGGGGCCGTTATGGCCCCTCCTTCCAAACTTTCTCTCCTATCTCCGGAGCGACAACAAAATGAAAAGAAGACTTTTTAGTTTGTCAGATTGGGGTCATTTTGAACTTACAGAACGTCCCCCGAACAGAGGATCATGGATCATGGATCATGGGTAAATCCAAGATGGTGGCCATTTTCGGTCAGATTCTTCGATTTTTTGTATTTTCCTTGCAAAAACTGCATGATAAATTAGTAAACAACAGTCCGATGTGAAATAAAATCATTTTTACCCACTTTTCCGCGAAGAAAAGCAGCAAGTTTGAAGAAAAAGAACGAAAACATCACTCTTATGGTACCTCACAAGGCCGCCATCTTGGATTTACTCATGATTCTCTGCTCCTACAGGGTAATCATATTCACTGATTGCTGCTCTGGCCAAATCGTGTGATTGGATAGGACTCTTGCTCTACCGGTTACGATTTGTTCGTTATTGAATAAAATCTGTCTTTAATAATCTGTTTTGCAATTTATGGAAATGCTACTGTCTTACATTCGATGCATGCTCATTCAGGCATAGCACTACCTACAGGGTAATCATTTTCACCGATTGTTGCTCTGGTGAAACCGTGTGATTGTATAGCATTGTCTTTGCTCTACCTGTTAGGATTTGTTCGTTACTGAATAAAATCTCTCTTTGATAATCTGTTTTGCAATTTATGGAAATACGACCGTCTTGCGTTGAATTCCTGTTCATTCAGGCATAGCACAACTTACAGGGTAATCATTTTCACTGGTTGTTGCTCTGGTCAAACTGATGCTGTGTGAGAAATCTCGTTACAATCGCATAACTATCTTAGAAAATATTAGCCAATGTTTAGGGGGAACTTACTTTTGATGAGGTGTTTATATGGAATGACTTTCGCCCATTCGCCAAAATCTAAAGGAATAACGTCATAGTGCATCATTTTCACTTAAGTGTCCGACATATAACTCACCAAAACTTTGAAAAGGTGTCATTTGTCCCAAAAATAAAAGTCGTTTTCCGAAAGCAAATCGAAATGGATTGTGTTGTGGCGCGCCTTTCTCACAGTGCATGCAGTAGCAAAATGCGGATAGTTTCGTAATCGAAATGGCCAGTTGGATTTCTCTGTTGTACCGTTGACTATAAATGATAGACCTTTTTCAGTATTTTCACTGACGGGTAATAAATTCGTTATTCAGGTTTTTCCCCCGGGTGCATAAAAAGTTACGATCCTCCCTGATACTCATACACCCTTCCGCTGACGCCTACGAGTTCCAGGAGGGTCGTGACTGTCCATACACCCGGGGGGGGGGACCTGAATAACTAATAATTTCCCGTGCGAGGGACGGATTTTATGCTTCTTTTCTGCCTAGAATATTGTGTTGGAGAATATATTACATAATAATTTATTTCTGCTTTACAAACACAGAGTTCCACTCTGTAATACAGTATGCTGCAATTTTAGCAATAATGATGAGAGTCCTTATCTGAACTTCATGACATGTAGAAATATTCAATGTAGATATATACGCGCTATATCGCCATACTTTATTCATTGTGTATTGTTTTCATCAATTAGATTGTGTATCACCTGTGATCACAGCATTTGTATATTGCTATCTCTTAACATTTAATGTCTACAACAATTTTCTGAAAATGACATTTTAATATCTGTCCAATCTGACTGACATTACTGGCTTACCTATTCATATATGTGTATTGGCTAAGATCACATCATACCTTGTATATATACTGTGCGTATAGAGCTGTTTGTAACTTTGTTCACTGCTGAAGATGCTATAACTAATAGCGAAATATACAGAATGAAATTGTCATCCCTACTCGGAGTTGCTTTTCTTCTCTATTATTGGAAAATCATCAGTGGTTCCAATAGCTAAGATTCATAGCGTCTCCCTTCCCTCACCGCTATGCCGACGACAAATACATTTCCCTGGTGGTAACTCGAACATCTCCATGGCGCACTTATTACTACCTTTGCGCCCTATTGGACCTTCATTAACTTGAGAAAAGGGGCCGCCATGAATAAAAATACCATAATCGATGTTGTGATCATCATCCCCAGTAGTATATAGCGCGTATTAACCCTCTAGTTGACCTTTGACCTCAGAAATTTACATATCACGTGACAGAGGTCAAAGATCATTGAGTGCACTTGAGTTGATCTGTATCCTTTCATCTTGTCTTTGACCTTGGATCATGTTTAGACATGTTAGGGCTGGGGGTGTTCCCATCACGTGCGGTATGACGTCACTTCCGGTCTGGGTGAATGGGGCGTGACCTGTGAACCTGATAGGACATGTACTGACCTGTCTGTGGGATTTTTCCCTACAATGTCGTTCACCTTCGTGTTTTTTCGGTGAGGTGCGAAGGGTATGTCCGCGTCTTTTCGGTGAGATGGGAACATGATAGGCCATGTACTGTCTGTGGGGTTTTTCCCGCCAGAATTTCGCTGTCGACTGCTTGGGGTTGTCACGTGCCGAACACCTGGCTCCCCGAATTGCAACATTGTTGCACAAGGATTGCCCTATATCCGGGTCCTTTAGCAATACCATTGATGGGATGCGTGAACTGACTTGTATTAGGGGAATCACGGGGAGATCAGGTGATAGTTCAAGGTCATATTGAATGATATGAATGCGTGTACTGACCTGTTCATCCGTGGTTTACATCCGGGGACTCATATCCGGGTCCTTTAGCTGTGTGTTCCGAGTTTACACGGGAACAGTCGGGTAGCTACGGAGGAAGACACGGAGGTGACCGAAGATGTCAAGGAGGTTCTTGAAGAGACGCGGAGGTGACCGAAGATGTCACGGAGGTTACCGAAGAGACACGGAGGTGCCCGAAGATGTCACGGAGGTTACCGAAGAGACACGGATTGCATGTACGGACTTGTATGCCGTCCATTCATTTGAGTCGAGGACTTGAGGTCCCTACGGAAGGATTTTGCAAGTCATGGGTGGGTGTATGCAAAATGAGGATTTGTCTCGAAAATATAAAAAGCGGAACACGGACTTTACCTCTAAAATAGGGGAAAACCCCTATCAACTCTATCCCAAAGGGCTATTATCGGTACCTGGCTTATCGGGTTCTGCCTGGAGTGGGTGTATGTAAAATTAGGATTTGTCCCGAAAATATAAAAAGCGGAACACGGGACTTTACCTCTAAAATAGGGGAAAACCCCTATCAACTCTATCCCAAAGGGCTAATATCGGTCCATGGCTTATCGGGTTCTGCCTGGAGTGAGTGTATGTAAAATTAGGATTTGTCCCGAAAATATAAAAAGCAGAACACGGACTTTATCCCTAAACTAGGGGAAAACACCTATCAACCCTATCCAAAAGGGGTCATATCGGTCCCCGGGCTTATCGGGGCCTGGGTGCATGGGTGGGTGCATGTAAAAGTTTCTCCAGAAAAAAAATAGAAAACGGAACACGGACTTTACCCCTATCAAGGGCGTATATTGACTCCCATTGACCTTTGACCTCCAGTATAGAGTGCGTATATTCACTACCATTGACCTTTGAACCCAAAAATTTGCATATCGTGACCTTTGACAGCCAATCAGAAGCGAGTATTTTGACCTCGTCTGACTGTATGCATGTACTGACTTGGTTCTGGGGGTTTTCCATCATGGGGAGTGCGCAGGTGTATGACTTCACTTCCGCGTGAATCGGGCGTGACCTGGGTATGAGGTGCATGTACTCACTTGATTCTGGGTTTTTCCCATCACGGAGAGGTCACGTGATAGATCAAGGTCATTTGAATGATAGGAATGCATGTACTGACCTGTTCATTCATCCGGGGACTGTTTACATCCGGGTCATTCATTGTGGTGGGTTCTGCGCAAGTGTGTGACGTCACTTCCGGTTTCACTAAAACTACCTCCGAACACAGAAGAGTTCCAATTTTCCCTTAGACGGAGGGTTCGGATATTCAACATCCGGGTTTTCCCCGGCCCGGCCCGGCCCGGCCCGCCCCGCCCCGCCCCGGCCGCAGCGCGCGCGCGCGCGCGGGTTATCCGGAAGTGCGCGGCATCACCGGAAGTGCGCGGATGAATTTCGGGTCAAAAGGTCACATCCAGGTCAAAAGGTCAAAGGTCCCCCTTCCGGTAAGGCTCGGCCCTCTTCGGGACAACAGATAGGCTTTATCCGCCCTTCCGAAGCATCCATGTATAGAGGAGGGTCTCCGACAATATTACCATCTATTTATCCATGTTAAATGATCAGTGGGGAACCCCCAGTTTTCCCCAGAACCGTATTGGCACGAAAAAATACATGAAACCATGGAACTTATAGTAATAAACTTAATTTATAGGTGTTGGACGCGTCTCCAATCGCCGTCTTCCTGGTCTTTACCCTTAACCGCTGACATGAGCTTTAACTTTTAACCTTTAAAATCCGCATGTAAACACACCCATAGTGGTTCCTCCAGCGTGGATGTGCTGTAATGGAGGGGCTAATAAAAGGATTGACCTGTAAACTTTGATTGTTGATCTCTTTTTGAACTAACCAATCAGAATAGTACGTATCACGGACTACATCCGTAGAGCTACGTATAGGCGCGCATGTGTGACATGGTCTATAAAACACGCCCCTCTGCATCCCACACCTCATTCCTACGGTTACAGAGCCATGATGGAGACCCATCCCTATGCGACTCGCATTTTACAGCATGCGACCGTGGTTAATTCACTCACGCATTACCGAGCAGTGGTTCGGTCCATATTTGGAGATGGCGACGACAACGAGGGGCGACGCCAGATCCTGAAAGAGTTCACAGAAGCGGTCCTCGACAGAGTGCACTCGATGGAGAGGCGTGCTATCACCCACCACTACTGGACTATGACAGCCATCCTTGATGCCCGGACTATGGACCACGAACGCTCACGCCGGAACCAGCTACGGCGCGTTGGCCTAGTAATGGTCTTTGCCCTATTGACCCTCACGCTGTGGCAATGACAGCGACAGAAAAAGAACGGCTTTTCAGAGACTTCACAGATGCGCTTATGTGCAACCGATATATACGAGGGTCAGTCACAGTGTGCGTCATTCACCGATCGTCATTGGGTCAACCATGTCACCGAGGGACCTGACCATAAATACGAGAGACAGTCAGAGTGTGTGTCATTCACCGTTCGTCGTTGGGTCAACCATGTCACCAGTCCTACGAGCCATCCTTCCCCTTACACCCCTGGTGGGGTTACACGTCTATGAAGATAAAGTCACCATCGTTGAAGACCTTGGAGATGTTTGCTGGTCGCGCGCTGAGGCCGTATCGAATACGGTTACGCTACACCGTGACGGCTGGACCAAATTTAAATGGGTGTTGAGCGGTGAGCTCGACGGAAACCTCATCCACATAGACAATGCCATCTACGTACACCGTGGACCCTTCTTCCCACGCCTGGGCCGTTACCAAGATCCTACGCGAAGCTTCACCCTAGACTCCGATCTGTGGACAGCCTTCGAGAAAGTGGTGCCTATCGTGGACCAGCTGTTTACACCGGACGAGCGATCAGCTGTTCAGTTGGGCTGGACTCGTGCCCTGAGTGGCGGCGGCAGAACCCAAGGAATAAATTACCAAACCTAGCAATGAAGCGGAGGCAGACGACGACGATGTCATTGATTATCCGGCTAGACTGTCAGCCCAGTGACATGACCACCCGATCCTTTGATCTCACGGGGTTCTTCCTATAAATACGCGAGACAGTACAAATCTTGTACCATTCACGTACTGATCATGACGGAGGCAGTACGGGCGTATCTCAGCTTGACCCCCGAGGTTTTCCTGCACGTCTATGCGGATAAGGTCGATATCATGGAGGAGGTAGGAGACATCTGTGATGCAGACCCTACACAACCGTGCCCGGCTCATATTCGTCTGTCCCGGGAGGGCTGGACCAAATTCAAACGGGTGTTGTCTGGTGAACTGGACGGCGATCTCATCCACTTGTGTCACGATGTGTAATCCGACGCGGACCCTTCTTTGCTCAATTGGCTCGGCTAGATGGAGGTACAGTGCATTTTACCCTTCACCCTGTTCTATGGTCTGCATTGGAAGATGCCGTGGCAGATGTGGATCAAGTGCTTACGGAGGAAGAGCGGTCATCAGACGAGTTGGACTGGTTATTTACCATGCACAATGTGCTGGCAGAAGCCAACGAAGAAAATCAGAAAGAAACTCCGACCCAAGATATACCGTTATAAATAAACGATAGACGTCCATCATCATTTGTCACCATGAAGAGCTGGGAGAAGGTGTTGGATAACTTATACTACAGTCCCGACAGTCCGGCGGCCTAACGTGCATTGTCGGCTCTCTATTGAGCGGCCAAACCCCAGGGGATACAACCTGCCCAAGTCCGAGATTGGTTAAAAAAACAAGATACCTATACCTTACATCGATCTGTCCGTCGCCATTTTCTACGAAACCGGGTCATCGTGGGTGGCATAAATGCCCAGTGGCAAGCGGATTTGGTCGATATGAGCGCCTTTGCCAAACACAACGATGGGAATCGGTATATCTTGACGTGCATCGATATCCTGTCGAAGTATGCGTGGGTGGTACCCATCCGCACGAAAACGGGTGCGAATCTCATAGCGGCGTTCAAGGACATCTTCAACACCGGGCGCAAACCCTTGCATTTACAAACCGACGAAGGCACGGAATTCCTCAACAGACCGTTCCAACAGTTTCTGAAAGCCCAGAAGGTGTTTTTCTTCCATACGTACAACGAGACCAAGGCTTCCGTTGTGGAAAGGTTCAACAGGACATTCAAAGGCCGCATGTATAAATATTTCACCTATAAGAATACAAGGCGGTACATCGATGTTCTCCCGAAACTTGTGAGTGGATACAATCGAGCCTATCACCGGAGTATAGAGGGAGCCCCCATTACCGTCACCCAACGCAATGAAGCCCAAATCCGGCGTGTCTTGTACCCCAGCCAATCGCACCGAACGCCGAAGAAGGTGTTCAAGGTCGGGGACCCTGTACGGATCAGTAAAGTCAAAGGTCAATTTGAGAAAAGTTACTTGCCCAACTGGAGCGATGAGCACTTCCTGATTAAACGGCGCCTACCCCGACAGCAGCGAGTCTATGAACTGGAAGATCTTCAAGGGGAACCGTTGCTAGGGACGTTTTACGACACGGAATTACAGCCTGTCGTAAAAACAAAGCAAGACTACTACACGGTGGAGCAGATTTTGAAAACGGAACGCCGCCGTGGCAAACTGTTTCATTTCGTCAAATGGCAAGGCTGGCCCAGTTCCTTCAATTCCTGGGTCGCGGCCAACCAGGTGAAAGGATTATAAAGCCGGACACCACGACCATCATCCTTCATTCCACGTTCGACCATGAACACGGCGCTATGGACCAACAGCAGCTGCCTCTGAACACAGCGTCTCCCAAAACGCGCAAAGCGCAAGTGGGCTTTGTGGCCATAGTGCTAATCCTGCTGAGTGTGTTGTACGGAGGAGTGTTTTACGACGTAGCCTATCTCAGTACTCTACTTAACCAACTTAGAACTCCAGCCACCAGTCAAACCAGTCTACAGACCTTCTCTACACCAGTCAACCCCGTGATCGAAACGAGCCCAGTCATCACCACCACACCACGTGTACAAGCCACATCGAGCTCCACACCAAGTATACAGTCAACATCTACACCAAGTACACCCACTACGTCTCAAAACCCACCGGCTTTCATCACTCACAGTGAACAGACAACGACGACCGACGTTGTACCCACCACCACCACTCCAGTTCACTCGTACCAAATTTACAAGAGCGGGTTACCACGACAGCGCATACAGCTCAACCCATGGACCCTCGGTGGCAGCATCCCTTCACTTGCGTCATCGCAGGACCGACGGACTCCGCCAAAACGCACTTCGTCAGGAAGCTCCTTCAACACGCCGACAGCATGATCACCCAACCCATTGCCCGAGTCGTGTGGTGTTATGGAGAATGGCAGACAGCGTATGCAGCAATGCCCCATATCACGTTCGTGGAAGGCCTACCTAACCTGGCCGATTTGGAACCCGACACCTTGGTGGTTCTGGATGATCTCATGGCGGAGACGGATGCGCGCGTCACCCAACTCTTTACCAAAGGCAGCCATCATCGACGGCTCAGCACCATCTACATTGTGCAGAATCTGTTCAGTAAAAACAAAGAACATCGGAATATCAGCTTAAATGCCCACTATCTGGTGGTCTTCAAAAACCCGAGAGACACCACTCAACTGCTGCACCTGGCGAGACAGATGTATCCCGGCCGCACACCGTTTGCGTTGGAAGCCTTTAAAGATGCGACAACCGCTCAGCACGGGTATATGCTCTTCGACCTCAAGCAAGCCACCCCCGATCACCTTCGACTACGGACCGGAATCTTTCCCGGAGAGACCCACCACGTTTACATGCAAAAATAATGTAAACACACCCACAGTGGCTCCCTCAGCTGGGGTGTGTGTGATTGATGATGGAGATAATAAAAAGAATTAATACCACATCATGGTTGACTTTGTCTCTGTTCGATATTCAGGAGGTAGCCCGCAAAAGGATAAAAACAGCAGAGTTGTGGGTTCTAGCATTAGTTGTACATGATGTCTGCGCGAGTACGGAAGCACGCCCCGACGCTCCGTGTATTGAAGACGGCCCCACCCGAGTTGGTCCGAACCATTGTACGCGGTGCGGACCCTGACCGTGTACGCTGTCTGTGTGAGATAGGGTACAACCTGTTAAAAGGCAACGTACCACTGACTCCGGCTCAGAAGACCAAGTTGACCAAGCATAAGACAGGTCTCCGAACCCTAGTCCAGAAGCGAGTCTCTCAAACACAAAAGAAAAAGGTGTTACAGAAAGGTGGCTTTCTCGGGGCCATCTTAGCACCGTTGGCCGCTTCCGTGTTGGGTCCAGTATTGGGTGGACTCTTCGGCCGACAATGAACCACACGAAAAAAATGGTCCTCGTCGAACCACGGCTCCTTCAAAACCTCCAATCGCCCTACCCTGTTCCACCTACGGTGAAGACCATAAACACCCTCGATGGAGAGATGCAACAGATCTTACAAAGACCGGGGTTAAGCGACCAAGAGAAAGTACAAAGCTTCAACGGTACATGACGTTCATGGGCCAATACAAAAACCCTCTCTACCCCAGCACTACCACCACCACCACCACCACCACGCGACACACCGCCGACCTCAGTACAGCTCCAACAGCCGCCATTACCTGGGGTACCACCCACAGCCCCACAGTGAGTGGAAGATGAAGTCCTGAAGAGTGTACCTGCATCGTTCAAGAAACAAGCTGGCCTGGTATTACAACGGATGAAACAGAATCCTAACATGACTTGGAGTGATAAAGGCGAACTCCTGGTACAGAATCAGGTGGTGCCCGGTACCCACATGACGGATTTAGTGAATGACCTGATGCGTCAACGCAGGTCGCACACGGATCCTCGAGGATGGGAGGTCTTCGCTCAAGGCTTGAAAGACATGCATGTACCACAGGAATTGGTGGGGAACCCCCACCGCTGGGCCTTTATGCAGCGGACCCAGCAATCGCCGAGTGGCCCACTACCTTCTTGGGAAGCCGAATGGGAACCGGAGTCACCCCCCTAAACACCACCACAACGGGCACCTTCTTTTCAGGCCTTTAAAAAACCATCCTTGATCAGGACACCCCACATCTCCAGAGCCGTGACACGTAGCAAGTCACCGCGACGAACACGACGCCGCACACAACCGCCCAAGGCCTGGAACACCTATTAAAACCAACAGCAGCAGCAGGACACCTCAGTCGCCATGTTTTACCTAACCCTACCCAGTAACAGTTCGCTGGATGTGTTTCCTGACAACACCTTGGCCAAGTACGTCACCCAGTTACCGCAACCGCTGCATTTACCTGGACGATGGGAATGTGGCCTCGTGGATATCCAATACCTTTACTCGTGGTACAACGTGCGAGCCAATGAAGTGTGGTACGAGGTGACCTACGAAGGCAAAAACATCCGACTCACCCTCCCCGAAGGCCAATACGATACCCCAAGGAGTTCATGGGTGGGCTGACAAGACTGTTGCATTATAAGGCTCTACGGGAGGTCACGAATGTTTCAAAACCCATCAAATCCTTTCCCTTCAAGAATCACGTGGACTTCGATTACAACGCACACAACGACAAGGCACAGATCCTCCTCACCGCCAACGTGACTGTCGTACTGAGTCCTATCCTACAGCAAATGCTGGGTCTCGCTCACGCGACCTACACGGGTCCATCCGAGGACCATGACCAGATCCCGATGGATATGAAGTCGGGTATGTACGGACTCTACCTCTACTCGGACGTGGTCGACAACCACATCGTGGGCGATATCAACACACCTCTGTTACGGGTGGTCCCCATTAAAAAGACGTATGGAGATCAAATCACGCACAGTTTCACCCACATGCTCTACCTGCCCTTACGACAAACCGACATCAACACTATCACGGTGGATATAAGAGATGACACGGGACGACCGGTGGCATTCGAACGAGGAAAAGTGGTGCTGATACTTCACTTTCGACAAGCACGTGCTCCCCACTTTGCATAATGAAAGTACCTTACGAGTGCGATGCACGCAGCTACATGGACTATTATGCCCAACAGGCCGGAGGTGGCCTTCCCGTCTTTAGTGGTGCACGCATACAACGAGGACATGGGCTGGGGAACATACTCGGGAGCATCGTCAAAACGTTCCTGCCCTTGGTGACGCGTGGGGTGAAAGCAATCGGCAAACAAGCGGTACGCAGTGGACTGCAAGTGGCCGGTGATGTCTTGGGGGTACGGCACCCAAAGAAGCCTTGAAACGGCGGGCCAAAGAAGCGGGAGGCGTCTTGGTGGCCAAAGCACAACGCACCGTAGGGAATAAAAGAGCTGCCCCACCGAGACCACGCACCAGTCGACGACCGACCCAGCGACGACGCACATCGAAGACCCAGGATATCTTTTCTTAAACATGTCCTTGATCCACGCAGAGTCCTGCCCCTCCACCAACAGTGAATTTGATGTGTGGACCGTGCCGCCCACACAGACCAGTGCCGAACAAGGATTATGAGTGGAGCATCTCCCACTCTCCAGCATCAACGAAACAGGGCCCATCGAGTTCACCATCAGTAATGCGGATACGGCCTATGTGGATTTAGCCCATACATACTTGTATGTGAAAGCCAAGGTCGTCAATAGGGATGGCTCCAGAATCATCCAAGCTGCAACGGTGGACCCGACGAATCTCTGGCTGCACTCGATGTTTCAACAGGTGGATATTTTTCTCAGCGACAAACTCATCAGTGACCCGACCAACACGTACCCCTATCGAGCCTACATCGAGACACTGTTGTCGTATGGACGAGAGGCTGAAAAATCTCAGCTGACAGCCGCTTTATTCTACCACGACACACCCGAGCACATGGACACGGTGGACAATGAAGGATATAATAAACGGAAGGCTTTCACTGCGAACGGTGCCTCGATGGATCTCATGGGTCGACTACACGCAGACATGTTCATGCAAGACCGGTACCTCTTGAACCAGATCCCCATCAAAATCCGACTGATACGGGCGCCTCCGACCTTCGCCTTGATGGCCACTAACGTAGATGGGCATGCAGCTGACTATAAGATTGTTATCCAAGACGCAGTCCTGTATGTCCGAAAAGTGAAACCGAATCCAGCAGTTCAATTGGGACACATGAAAGCCTTGGAAACAAAACCAGCCCAGTACCCTATCCGACGTGTACAAACCAAAGTGTTCTCTGTGCCTGCTGGAAATATGAGCGCCAACAAAGAAAACTTGTTCCTGGGGGAACTACCCAAGCGATTGATCCTGGCCTGTGTGGAAAATACCAGTTTCAGCGGAGCCTACCCAGAGAATCCGTTTGACTTTAAACATTTCGGCATCAATTTTATGGCCCTGCATGTGGATGGACAACAGGTCCCAGCCACGGCCTTAACACCGAACTTTGGGCGCAGGAATTTCATTCGAGCCTATCAGAGCCTGTTTACAGCCACCGGTCAAATCAACCAGGACGAAGGGAATATGATCAGTCGGGAGGACTACGCGAACGGATACACGTTGTTCTGTTTCGATCTGACCCCCACCTTAGAGAACGATCATCAGCTGGCCCTGGCCAAGCAAGGCAATTTACGGTTGGAAATCCACTTTGCAAGAGCCCTCGGGACCACCGTCAATGTGATCGGCTACGCCGAGTTTGATAACATCATTCAAGTGGACAAGGCGCGCAACGTCCTGTGTGACTTTTCCATCTAACATGGATACAGATCAGATAACCACCGTGCTGGAGAATGACCCAGGGACACGTATGGTCTTTCAAGGGGTGTTCGCCCGAGATGTGTTCCCATTAGACCGTATGTATCCTGCTGCATACGTTCTCAACACGCACCCGATGGATCGACCCGGTGAACATTGGGTGGCCGTGTACTTGACAGAACAGCAGGGCGAATACTTTGACCCGTACGGCCTGCCACCCCTCCATCCCGATTTAACAGACTTCATGGATCAAGGCACAGAGACGTGGTGTTGGAACAGTCAAACGTTGCATAGCCTGACCAGTAGCGTGTGCGAACAATATTGCTTGTTTTACCTGTACCATCGATGCCGGGGAAGGACCTTATCTACCATCGTACAGATGTTTGACGAATACCCCAAGCGATGTACTCGTAAATGACTGGGCCGCCGATCATTTCAATGTACAAGCCCCGTTCTGGGCTTAAGTTCTTTCAATGTACAAGCCCCCTGTTCTGGGCTTAAGCTTACAAGACCCCTGTTCTGGGCTTCAGTTCTTTCAATGTACAAGCCCCCTGTTCTGCGCTTCAGTTTTCACGTGGTTGTTCTCACGTTGTTGTTGTTCACTGAATAAAAAAAAAGAGATCTCACCAAAAAACCCTGTCTTGTGTGTTTTCTATATGAGCATAGTGGATAAAGGCTATAACAGACATGTGGGGATTCGGTCAATGAATGGACTGAGAAAAGTAGCCAATCAGTGGCCTAGGATGGGGCCAAATGTAACCCATCAATGTCCAGAAAACAATGCAAGAGCACTGCACTGCCAATGAAATCAGCCCACAGACCAAGTACATGTTTTGGTCTAAGTTACGAGCGGGCATTCCAACATTTGACGAGGAGTTACAAGTTACAAGAGCCACAGTTGGAGTGAAGTGAGAAACAAAATGAGATCTCACCAAAAAAATCTTGTCTTGTGTGTGTTTTGTATATGAGCATAATGCATGAAGGCTATAACAGACATGTGGGGATTCGGTGAAACTGGCTTTGAACACCGTTGAGAAAGTAGCCAATCAGTGGCCTAGGATAATCCGAAATTCACCCGCCCACTTCCGATGATGCCGCGCACTTCCGGATAACCCGCGCGCGCGCGCGCGCTGCGGCCGGGGCGGGGCGGGGCGGGGCGGGCCGGGCCGGGCCGGGCCAGGCCGGGCCGGGCCGGGCCGGGCCAGGCCGGGCCGGGCCGGGCCGGGGAAAACCCGGATGTTGAAAATCCGAACCCTACGTCTAAGGGAAAATTGGAACTCTTCTGTGTTCGGAGGTAGTTTTAGTGAAACCGGAAGTGACGTCACACACTTGCGCAGAACCCACCACAATGAATGACCCGGATGTAAACAAGTCCCCGGATGAATGAACAGGTCAGTACATGCATTCCTATCATTCAAATGACCTTGAACTATCACGTGACCTCTCCGTGATGGATAAAACCCAGAACCAAGTGAGTACATGCATCCCATACCCAGGTCACGCCCGATTCACGCGGAAATGACGTCATACACCTGCGCACTCCCCATGATGGAAAACCCCCAGAACCAAGTCAGTACATGCATACAGTCAGACGCGGTCAAAATACTCGCCTCTGATTGGCTGTCAAAGGTCACGATATGCAAATTGTTTAGGTCAAAGGTCAATGGTAGTGAATATACGCACTCTATACTGGAGGTCAAAGGTCAATGGGAGTCAATATACGCCCTTGATAGGGGTTTTCCCCTAGTTTAGGAGTAAAGTCCGTGTTCCGTTTTCTATATTCTTTCTGGAGATACTTTTACATGCACCCACCCATGCACCCAGGCCCCGATAAGCCCGGGGACCGATATGACCCCTTTTGGATAGGGTTGATAGGTGTTTTCCCCTAGTTTAGGGATAAAGTCCATGTTCCGCTTTTTATATTTTCGGGAAAAATCCTAATTTTACATACACCCACTCCCCCACTCTCTCAGCAGGCCCCGATAAGCCAGGGACCGATATTAGCCCTTTGGAATAGAGTTGATAGGAGTTTTTCCCTAGTTTGGCGGTAAAGTCCGTGTTCCGCTTTTTATATTTTCGGGACAAATCCTAATTTTACATACACCCACTCCAGGCAGAACCCGATAAGCCAGGGACCGATATTAAGCCCTTTGGGATAGAGTTGATAGGGGTTTTCCCCTATTTTAGAGGTAAAGTCCGTGTTCCGCTTTTTATATTTTCGAGACAAATCCTCATTTTACATACACCCACCCATGACTTGCAAAATCCTTCCGTAGGGACCCCAAGTCCCCGACTCAAATGAATGGACGGCATACAAGTCCGTACATGCAATCCGTGTCTCTTCGGTAACCTCCGTGACATCTTCGGGCACCTCCGTGTCTCTTCGGTAACCTCCGTGACATCTTCGGTCACCTCCGTGTCTCTTCGGGCACCGCCTTGACATCTTCGGTCACCTCCGTGTCTTCCTCCGTAACTACCCGACTGTTCCCGTGTAAACTCGGAACACACAGCTAAAGGACCCGGATATAAGTCCCCGGATGTAAACCACGGATGAACAGGTCAGTACAAGCATTCCTATCATTCAATATGACCTTGAACTAACCCCAAATACAAGTCAGTACTCGCATCCCATCAATGGTATTGCTAAAGGAACCGGATATAGGGCAATCCTCGTGCAACAATGTTGCGATTCGGGAAGCCAGGTGTTCGGCACGTGACAACCCCAAGCAGTCGACAGCGAAATTCTGGCGGGAAAAACCCCACAGAGAGTACATGGCCTATCATGTTCCCATCTCACCGAAAAGACACGGACATACCCTTCGCACCTCACCAAAAAGCACGAAGGTGAACGACATTGTAAGGGAAAACCCCACAGACAGGTCAGTACATGTCATATCAGGTTCACAGGTCACGCCCCATTCACCCAGACCGGAAGTGACGTCATACCGCACGTGATGGGAAAACCCCCAGCCCTAACATGTCTAAATATGATCCAAGGTCAAAGACAAGATGAAAGGATACAGGTCAACTCAAGTGCACTCAATGACCTTTGACCTCTGTCACGTGATATGTAAATTTCTGAGGTCAAAGGTCAACTAGAGGGTTAATCCGCGCTATATACTACTATCCCCTGTATACACGGGGTCTATTATGACGGAAATGCCCATCTTCTTGACCCTCGATTTCAGGTGATTTTGAGACTCCATAGGGATAATTTTAACGTCTGTAATTAATTTTTGACCGACGAATGGCCATTTAGTCTGCCATTTCTGTATTTTTATTCATGGCGGCCCATTTTCTCAAGTTAATGAAGGTCCAATAGGGCGCAAAGGAAATAATAAGTGCGCCATGGAGATGTTCGAGTTACCACCAGGGAAACGTATTTGTCGTCGGCGGTGAGGGAAGGGAGACGCTATGAATCTTAGCTATGGTTCCAATGGATAGCAATAATAAGGTTGACTTGAGATATAATGTCGTATTCTATACCACTTGTGTCAATAACATCCACCTAACCAGTGCAATAATTACAAGATTTACCACGATTATGTGAAATGTTCATGTGTCAAGTGCAGGTGTTCATTAGGACATTCGGATGAGGAAAGGGACGTCTGCTTTCATACAAGTAGCAATCGAATAAAATGAAAGTACTCAAAGTACTGATGTCTGGATCGCCAATAATGGATTTAAAGTTTCAAAACATTTCAGCTGGCATGTTTCAGCCGACAGCAGATGTATGGATAAATGTGGAGATTTTCTCTAAGTTGTGGACAAGTCTGTTTGAGGAATAACAACTAGAATACAGAGTTTAGTCCTCAAGGAAGTGAATTTGTGAAGGCGGCTCATTTCGAAATATGCCAGGTCTTCATGGTAGCAAGAAACTGTCAGCAGTAATATGCTTTATTAATAGTTCTGTGTAGTGCAGATATTGGCAAGAGCTGCACAAGTTTGTGTTAAGTCCTAAGCTAAGATTCATAGCGTCTCCCTTCCCTCAACGCTATGCCGACGACAAATACATTTCCCTGTTGGTAACTCGAACATCTCCATCGCGCACTTATTATTACCTTTGCGCCCTATTGGACATCCATTAACTTGAGAAAATGGGCTGCGATGAATAAAAATACCATAATCGATGTTGTGATTATCATCCCCTGTATACACGGGGTCTATTATGACGGAAATGCTCATCTTCTTGACCCTCGATTTCAGGTCATTTTGAGACTCCATAGGCATAATTTTAACGTCTGTAATTAATATATGACCAACGAAGGGCCATTTAGTCTGCCATTTCGGTATTTTTATTCATTGCGGCCCATTTTCTCAAGTTAATGAAAGTCCAATAGGGCGCAAAGGTAATAATAAGTGCGCGATGGAGATGTTCGAGTTACCATTGCAGGGAAATGTATTTGTCGTCGGCATAGCGTTGAGGGAAGGGAGACGCTATGAATCTTAGCTAAGTCCCCAAGATTACTTATATATGCCTGCATGGTGTTTATAGTAAATTTGTTTGTTGACAATGATAGCGGTGGAGAAACAATTTGCGAAAATTCCTATTGTTGTTGCTGCACGATCATTGCGTATATAATTTAGATTGAAAAAGTTTGAACAACACCAACAACAAATCTTTTTGAAAGCGGTACCTGACAAATTCTGTTGTTTCCGCTTTCGAAAAGTTTCATTGTTGTCGGTGTTCAAACATTTTGAAACTAAATTATATTCGGTGAGCAGAGTCCCCCAGAATACATAAATTGCACTGGACAGGATCCGGTCAAGTTCACAAGACGAGAAAAATGTAAATACTATTGTTGTTGCTTCGACACATATCTCCTCTGGAAATATATGCCATGCAGTATGCGTACACATTAAAATAGTAACGAACGCAGACTTCACAGGAAAGAACGCGACTACGAGTGTTGAAAACTGGGGTCTTCATAATCCCAGAACCGGAACCTGTTCAGCGAGAGCAGAACAAGATTTGCAACGTCTGCTCGGCGAATACAGAAGATCGTGCAGCAACAACAGGGATTTTCGCACAAATTGTCTGTCCAACGCTATCGTTGTCAACAAACAAATTACGAACTAAAAACACCAGGCCATACAGTAAACTCAAGCAAGCGCAAAACCGCAGAGACGGAAAACACTGAGAACAGGGTTTGAGCCGATTGCGCGGAACCAGACAATGCAAAGAACAAAAATAGTCCACGGATACAAGCAATGCCTGGGCGAAGAAATGAATATGAAATACACTCAAATTCAGATTTCCTTTTATTTCTAGTTAACATGAAACGATTACGACTGTTTTTTCTTCACTTTCTGGTTGATACCCTGATATGTGACAAACACAAAGTGAAAATCACTGGCGGATTGCTACAGGTCAACCCAGGGTCATTGCATTATAGTGCACGTACACATTTTCAGATATTTCGTGAGTGGCAGCATAGTCTGGTCGACACCGCTACGCGGTGGCGATCCAGACAAAAAAACAACAAATAAATTACAAGATGAAATTTCCTTCTCAGGTTTAACTGCTGTTTCCATCGGGAAATTGATTAACAAAGCGACACAAATAGGCATATATCCACGTAATTTCCCAGCAGCTGACTCAGCTGACAAAATCACTCCCCATTTGAGAGACAACATAAACTCGTCCACTGACATTGACACGATGCCAACCGAGACGGGAGAATCGTTCCAACATAAGGAGAGAAAGGTTGTCAAAGTTTAAATATGTTTTCAAACTTTCATTGTAATCTTTGCTGATAATCAATTTGAGTAGTGCAATACAATAGAAATAATGCACGGTTAGTGTGGGAAATTTTATAAATTTTACGGCGCGGACTTCGCCCTTGCCCTAAAGTATAAACTTTCCCATACTAACCGTGTGAAAAATAACAATTTAGCACGCCTATGAAAACATTATTTCTTAAATAAACTCACCCAAAACTGAAGAAACCGCTACCCTTGACTTGTCTTGCAGGGATAATACAAGATGATGTTCGTGATGTCTTGTGATGGACAACAACGAACACAGGTGGTCAAATTAACGTTATAATCAGACACTGTGATATGCTTTGACTTGCGGATAGAGACAGAAGGTTAGCCGATCGCTGATTGGCTCAACAAAACACGTGACTGAACTAAATATAGATATTTGCGAAGGGATACACTGTAAACAAGTTGTCAAGATTCCGGTTGTTGTTGTTGAAAAGATCGATTTAGATTCAGACAATAGGCCTCTGTCAGATTCAGATTTGTTTATTGCTCTATGCCATTAACATACAAAGGCAAGACATACAATAGCAAACACTGGAGTACCAGTAAATAACAATATCCCACCGGATCATACACATGTTATGCGACATTAAGTATAGTCAGAAATTTTATGAACTTCTGGTATAGTGGATATGGAAGATATTTCAGTGTTAACATTCAAAAGCAAACATGGAATTAAGATTTAAACTTTTAATCGTCTGCTGAAATAAAATATAGTTGTCTTTGATCAAGATATTCGCAGCACTTGCCGATATATTATGCATGTGAATGAGCTTTTAAGCTGGAGACCCACAACTCCGACACAGGTCCTAATACATTTTAAATATATTAAAATTAAATTTCTCACGAATTTTTTTTTGTTGATTAAAAGTATACATACAAGTTCATTGTTAAAACAAATATGCAATTGTTTTTTTTAATACGGATAACTTTGTCGCCATCTCAATTAATAGAAAAGCCTGAAAATAGATAGGAAAGTCACAAAATTCAACTTCGTTACCATCAGAAAAAATTAACCTTTGACCCTCATGTTCTAAAATGTCTTTTAGAAAAAACCCAACAGATGGAAGGAAGTGATTTATGTGTTATCTGAAACTTTTTACAAAAACCAAGGTCGAATTTTTATCAGAAAATCCAATTTCATGGGTATCTTTTTCTCCATTTCCCTATCATTTCTGTATTAATCCGAGAGAAGGGGCACTGCATGATCAATATGATCTAGGGGAACCGAATCGGTCTAGGGCCAATTTTCAGAGAAGAAAGGACTTCCAAATTTGAGTAAGATGCTGTCCACTGCATGCAAAGTGGTTTTTGAGATATTGGAGGTCGAATACTCAATCTGATATTCAGGAACTGATGCACATGAGATCTTGTAATTTCACCAAGTGAAGCAATGCTAATGAGCTCTATTTGTGCTGAAATATAGAGCTATAGACCTAATCTCTTTCAAGCTTATCGTATTCATTATTTATAGCATTATGCAAACTTTATGACTTTGTTGTTTGAAAAACTCCAATTATTTTTAGAAATGCGGTTTCCAAAACAACCAGTTGCTAGGGGCTTCATTTTGAAAATGTAGGTTATGAAATCTGAATCAATGAATATGCAGTAACAAATGTGAGAATCATTTTAATCAAAAATAAAATCAAGCTGAACTTTTAAGTTTCAGAATCTAATATAATCATCTCTAGTTCACTGTGTGACATCACCAAAGCTCATTTGCATACAAAATTTTTACCACAATCAAAAATCTTTGATTATACAAGATCTCAGCAACCAGTGAGGATACTTTGAAGAAATAAAATTTTAAACTTTCAGAAAAAATATATCAACCACATCTCTCCACCAGGAGTTTTAATTTTCCATTTGGGCTCTCCTTAATATTTTGAAGTTAACAAATCACAGCAATATAAAAATTCATACTCATATAATTTAGGTTTTCTTGATGCAATATTACTGCAATTCTGGTAAATCAGTTTCAATACAAACATATCTTAGAACATTTTAAACTCTAAGAATTTTTTGGCATTTTTTAGTTGTAAATTTTGATGAAAAATTTCGCTGACAAAGTTCAAGAAATTCCCAATTCCCAAAATGCTTTTTTAGCAGATATATTCACTAGATTTGCATCAAAACTGCTTCAAGACAACCCAAATGATAATATGTGAATATTCAGGTAACTGTGATTTGTTGAGAGAGACACCAATACTATTATGCAAGCAAACAATCCTCTCTTCTGTCATAAAAATACTGAGTCCACCCATTTAGTGTGTCTGATTGTTAGCCAGAGTTATATTCAGGTCTCTCACAGCAACATGGTGTTTTTTAGCAAATGCGCGAAAAATTATATCACAGTATTAGTGTTTCAATTCCTCAGATCAACAGAGTGAGGGTCTATAAAGAACCATGTATATCTTAAGCCAAATTATTCTTTGCAAATCATTTACATGTATTCTTTTGCAATCAGCATTCGGAGTTATTTCAGAAATATAATTTGCAGCTTTATGGTTGAAGCGATATTTTATCATTGAGTTGCCCCATTTATTTTCCAGGCCATTTTGGTCCGCTGATGACCTGAGCTATTATTCATTTATTTTATGCATTTCAGTTAGAAAAAAATAACAAAAACAGTATTTTAGATTGCCTAAATTGAACCACACATAGGCCTACCTATCCAAAATAAGTACAGCTCAAGGATCAAGGAATTGAAAGCAATAAGAAGTCTGGATCATTGTACGTGATTGCACAGCATTATTAAAACAGACTTTCTACATCACATATCCTATTTTAGTCGGTGCAGGACTTCGTGACTATGGCATCTCAAGTCGCACGCACGTGTATTTGTTTATACGGAAGTTACAACCACGCATGAACCTCGAAAGGCCCAATATTGACCAATCAGCGATCGGCTAACCTTCTGTCTCTATCCGCAAGTCTTTGTAACACAGTAGAATACTCGCTCCAACAGACAGAGTTACAGTAGTTGCATATAAAACCATCACTCATGAGACATGCGGATATTCCGTTTTGCTGTAATGGCCCGAACATTACATCCGTTTCTTCCTTCGAGTGGAAGTTAAAACGGGAATGAACCTATTAGAAACTGTTAGAAAGTTCAACCATTAATTCGGAAACATGTTGCATATAACTCAAATGCAAATTAATTATTAATTATGATGTATAACGTCTCTGAATAAAACTCTGTCTTCAACAGCATATCTTTGATAGCGCATCTGAATAGCAGCTCAAACTTGAACGTTCATTTCGATCATTGTTCAAAATTACATTTCACGCTGATCAGTGTTCATTGAAACTATCACCTCGCAGGCCTACTACGCCCGTTATCATGATCCATCACCTCTTACTCTTTAAGATCTTGTCCCATATAATAAGGATATATATATATAATTGTCACACACTGAACATATTGTGGTTTCTTCATAATACAATTTTCCACATACGGATCATGGGCGATGTTTCTCCTGTCATCTAGAACACGTCAGTACCCGGTAATTTCCACTCCGTTGAACACATTTAAGGTTTCCCCTCAACATACAAACAAAAAGTGACGTTTCAACAGGCGGGGCATTGCCAGGGTTTTTGGTCCTAGCCGGTGCCAGCGGTCGTGTGGATACTTCACTGTCTCCACATGAACAGCTGGAATAAAAGATACTAAGGCTGCGTTCGAGAATCCACCGGGGCTGCGGTGCCGAGTGAAGCTTTCCTGTAAAGTCATATGGTTGCTTTTTAGTCGCAAGACGTCGTCATTTTTTTTCTAAACTCTTGCATATCGTCCGAACTCATTCAATTCACAGAATTAGACAGTTTTCATGGTTGCAGTATTATCTTGTTCCTCTCAGATTACGTTTCATCAATTAGTCAATTTCAATCATTTTTTTTTTACATTTTTTGTTTGGCAGTGACATCGATTTTTTCGGAATTTGTCCGTATGTTGTGTCTGTTTGGGGTGGAAGTTTGATTTAATTTTTCGTCCAAACATCAGCTCCGCTGGCAGAGTGGACTATCCGTTGTACATACCACCGGGTGGTCTTTTCCAGGCTTCTGAATTTGCACGGTTGGAGAAGCAGTTTCGTCGCTCTATCTTTGCGTGAATTCGGGTTGTTGAATATGAATTCAAGTGAACGGTGATCCGTGTATAGAACTGTGTCATATATGTACAAATAAAAATGTTCACCACTTCAGACGATTGCGAGTCCCTCGCGCTCCGTCTGTGAGTACCGTTATTCAACTGGGATGAGCGTTCTACTCGCATACGCAATAACTTTCGGCGGTGCTTCTGGTTATTCACGCTCTACTAGCGTAGCACCAAGTCCAACTGGGCGTGCATCGACCACAATTTCTGTTTGTTTGCTCGTGTCAAATTATGACATCACGGTCGAGCTTGTAAGACTTTCTTTCCGTGTTTTCAGTGATTGTGCTTGCGATGTTGACCAATCCAAGTGAACATGTTTCTTGGTCTGTTACGGTGGCAAAGTTGGATATGAACCTCGAACACTAGGTTGCCTCTCAAATCTCTTGGATTCCTTGGTGGAGAGGCTGATATTAAGGTATCTACCTTTGCTTGGTCGACAGATATGTCACCTTTAGAGTTGACTCTTTGAATTCATACTTCTCTCTTGTCAAAGTCAGCTTTCTCTCCCCTAGGCGCTGAAGTGTGGCATCGAGAGCCCACGTCATGGTCGTGCTGCGGACGGTGAAAATAAGGATGTCGTCGCTGAAATTCTTGACACCAGATACCGGCTGACGGGTTGGCAGCAAATTGGATTGGAGCGATATGCAAAAGGTGGGAAAAATTGACGACGTCTGGCGACTAAAAAGCAACCATATGACTCTACAGGAAAGTAATCATCGACACCCAACATTCAGACCCAAGAATACGGTGGATTCTATGATGTAGCCTTAGTATCTCAACCGTGCCTTTATTGCAGCTGTTCATGTAGAGACTATGAAGTATCCACACGGCCCCTAGCACATGGCTTAAGCGGAATTAGATACGCTAGCTCGGAAAGGTGATGACCGGTCAGCTCAAAACAACTCATCTGATGTTAAAGTGAACGTAAAGGCACTCAATGGGAAAGACCTACATTGGAAGTATCAAACAGCAACAGCAAATATTTTTTGCGATTTTTTTGCACCGAGTAGGAACAAAATTATCTCCCCACCCTGATGTACCCTAGGCCCTTTCGGTACAGGATGCACCACATGTAGGTGCGGATGCGTACAATGACGTAACTTCCGAGCAGCGCAAGGGTCAAATGCCATTTCCGGTCACGTGATCAGAGGACACTTCCGGTCACGTGAACAAAAGTGATTCATCATGAGTTCACTCACAGGTCAAAATTCAATGGTCCTCCAAATCAGCTTTTTAAAGGTCACTTCCGGTCACGTGACCGGAAGTGCACTCAGAGGTCAAAGGTCAATCGTTCTCCAAATCCCCTTTATCGCTCGTTAAGGCGTTGAGCCGGGCGTTAAGGCGTAAAGATAGGGCGTTAAGGCGTTGAAACGGGCGTTAAGGCGTAACGACGGGCGTTGACAGGCGCCATTGCATTTCGATGTATTGGTGGCAATTCCATGAAAATCAGAGTTTCTGAGCTACATGTAGTTCACCAGGGCGTTGGAACGTTAAGCTAAGCATTGACGGGCGTTACTGTCTATCAAAACATTTGTATTCCCAAAACACGCACAGTCGACGTTCAACCGTCAACATGGCTTATACTTGCTCTGAATGCGAACGCACGCTCACCAGACGATACGATATGATGCGACACAAGAAAAATATACATGGGATTGAAGACTCCGAGGCACAAGAGGCCGATACAGAGGCTGATGAGAGTCCACTGACTGATACCGAAACAGAGATTGCTGAGAGTCTATCTAGTGATACGGAGGGCTTGATCTCAGTTAGTCAGCCTACGTCCCAGGAAAATGAGAAAGAACCTACCTTCTGGGATCGTATTGTGCATGAAATTATTCATAGTTATGCTGCGGTAATCGAAGACGGCGGACAGGATAAAGTACAACAGGCATACACCCAAATGCGTCCCTTGCTTCAGGAAAACAGCCATGGCCATATATAAACGGTGTAGCCTGCTCCCGCTTGAAATGAAAGGCGACCCCACGCACAGGTCCATCATGAAGACCAAGCGTCACTTGGAAGAGGATATGGGGTTACCACCCACCGAGGCCTTGGAAAATGCGATCAGAATACGCAAACAACTATTTCATGGCATGCTGCCCGAACAATATCCAGACCTGGACGACGACGATTATACAAACAGATGAGAGTGAACATGGCCGAAGATTGAACTTTCTGAAATGGCGATTTCTGATTAGACAAGAGCAGCCGAGAATACATCTAACGGGTAAGAACGAATATAACAGATACCGCGCCAAATGGCGGCCTCTGATTGGACAAGGGTACTTCAATTGTAAACATACCCAACGCGACTCCCCCAGCGTGGGCATGATGTAACATTGGGGAGAATAAACTATATGAAAACTTGTTGCTGTTGCTGTTGCTGTTGTCCTCTCATCTGTCATTCTTGTTTTTATTCTCTCATCGATTTACATCATGGTGTCAAAGCGCTAAGCTAGGGCGTTACGATAAGGCGTTAAGATAATGCCGTTAAGGCGTTATGATAGAGTGTTAAGGCGTAACAGCTGGAGTTCATTTGGACCAGGGATGATTTGGACCCCAAAACATCCATGATTCCTTTTGGGTTAGGTGTAAATTCCGTGTTCCACTTTTTATTTTTTCGGGTCAAATCCTAACTTTACACGCAACCCTGCAGATGCTACCTTACGCACTTCCCTGGATGATTGCCCATGGTTTAGGTGTAAAGTCCGTGTTCCGTTTTTATATTTTCGGGACAAATTCTAAATTTACATCCACTCATCCATCCTTCCTCTCTCGGCTGGAAGGGTTTTCCCTATTTTAGGGGTAAAGTCTGTGTTCCGTTTCTTTATATTTTGGGAACAATGCTAATTTCACATACACCCAGTCACCCACCCTGCCTCTGTTGGCAGGCCCCGATAAACCGGGGACCGATATTAGCTCCACTAGACGTGGTTGGTAAGGGTTCTCCCTATTTCAGGGGTAAAGTCCGTGTTCCGCTTTTTATATTTTCGGGACAAATCCTAATTTTACATGCACCCACCCATGGCTTGATCGCCCTGGAGGAGTGTTTCACTTTGACACCAAACTCGACCCAATCGGTCCAACCGGGGCCCACCTCGGTCCCAAAACGTCTATTTCCATACACTTTGTCTACTGCGCAGAATGACGTCAGTTCCACGTCGCATCCATCCCGCCGGATGCTTTCTCACGCATGCTTCACATTGATACCTCACTCGACTCAATCGGACCAATAATGGCCCATCTCGGTCCCAAAACGTCTATTTCCATATACTTTGTCTACTGCGCATGCGCATAATGACGCCAGTTCCACGTCACACCCATCCAGTCGGATGCTCCCTCACGTATGCTTCACATTGATACCTCACTCGACTCAATCGGACCAATAGTGGCCCAGCTCGACCTCAAAACGTCTACCCAGCGCTACTTGTCCAATGCGCATGCGTACAGTGACTTTTTCAACAAATTTCACCGCTCAGCTTCAAGACCCCGCCAATCGTGTTCTACGTGGTGAGTAGACTGGATCCAGCCCCTGTTTCATAATGTATTTTAAACGGGAAACAAGAGGAAGTAACTCTGCCTATTAAGAAATGCTTGAAACAGGGACTGGACGGAACGTCACAAGGGAGCTAACTTTACAAGAAAAAATGCACAATATACTGTGCATTTTTTGTCACCAATGAAAACTCCGTATTCTGACCCCGCCCCCAACTCAAAGGATTTGATTGGTTCGTTCATATACGCACGCTGGAAGCAATGCGTTCATGTGACGTCAACAATGGGAATGACGTTACTACCATGACCTCAACAATGGAAATGACGTTACTGCCGAGACGTCACAGTATGGCGTTAGAATGAAATTGATACAAATGTTGCGACCGAAGGTAAAAACATGTCAATCGTCCAGACTAACCACGCCTCCAGATGGAATCTTTACACGACGAAACCCATCAAATCGTCCAGTCTCTATTTAAAAATAATGTTTTCATTTTTTTTTTTCATTCTATTTATTTATTTATTTATTTATCAAACGTATATATTTATTAAAGATCATTTTATTATTATTAAATAGTATATATGAAATAGAGACTCATCCAGTCTACAGCTCTACCACAAGCTGCCGGTATCATCAGATTATACTGAACGAGTGCTGGTCAACTGTGACAATCTAATTCTCGCTCTCTGTGATAAAGTAAATTAAAGTCTTCCTCTAAACTGTTTTGTTCGATGCCTGAATACCCTAGCTAAATAATATATAGCCCTCACGAGTATGAGGGCTATAGGTCGGCCCCAGTCACCTCCAGCGAGGGTTTTAGATAATTTTATTGCGAATCACCCACCTCTTGACACTGCCGTACATCTAATCTCTGTCCCCTCCTGCGCACTATTTTAAAATCTTGCGCACTATTGTGAAATAGTAACGAATATATCGCCGTCTGAATTTTCCAGTCGACAACTTCCACTTTATACGCCATGTTCAATTGCAAACGGCCGGCACACATAATACCGTGACGTCACTAGCATGGCACGTAGAGAGTTGAAGTTTTCGACTGGAAAATTCGGACGGCGATATATTCGTTACTATTTCACAATAGTGCGCGAGATTTTAAAATAGTGCGCAGGAGCGGATAGAGATTAGATGTACGGCAGTTTCAGAGGTAGGTGATTCGTAATAAAATTATCTATAATCCTCGCTGGAGTAGCTAAGATTCATAGCGTCTCCCTTCCCTCACCGCTATGCCGACGACAAATGCATTTCCCTGGTGGTAACTCGAACATCTCCATGGCGCACTTATTATTACCTTTGCCCCCTATTGAACCTTCATTAACTTGAGATAATGGGCCGACATGAATAAAAACACAGAAATGGCAGACTAAATGACCATTCGTCGGTCAAAATTTAATTACAGACGTTAAAATTATCCCTATGGAGCCTCAAAATCACCTGAAATCGAGGGTCAAGAAGAAGGGCATTTCCGTCCGTGTATACAGGGGATGATGATCACATCGATTATGGTATTTTTATTCATGGCGGCCCTTTTTCTCAAGTTAATGAAGGTCCAATAGGGCGCAAAGGTAATAATAAGTGCGCCATGGAGATGTTCGAATTACCACCAGGGAAATGTATTTGTCGTCGGCATAGCGGTGAGGGAAGGGAGACGCTATGAATCTTAGCTATCGCTGGAGGTGACTGCGGCCGACCTATAGCCCTCATACTCGTGAGGGCTATATATTATTTAGCTATGAATACCCCAGACGTAATAACCGTGTGAATTGCCATTAAAATGCCATATTTGCGAAGACTTTTCAACTAAAAAACTGAAAAGAGGCGGTGTGGTAATTAGAAGATTCCATACCTATATCCATATCAGTTAAACTTTTATCCTGTTTAAATAGTCGAATAATTTCTGCTTTTTTGTCATATTATGAGGCAATATCTCCTGGCAATTGTATTCGTATTTACTCATTGATCTTAAAGTGAATACGGTGGAGAGGTCTTAATTACATACCGTTTATCCAGGAATATCTTTTTTTGTATTTATCCAGACTACCATTTTAACCAAACCTAGGTATTGGGCGAATGACGATTTGTCATTTAACAACCCATTCGATTAAGCAGAATTTTCAATTAAGCAGTATGCAACCAAGTGGACTCTACTGTACACATGAAAGCGTGAAGACAAATGTACTTTGAAGTATTACACCAATAAGTCGTACACCGAAGGAGATTGAAAACACCGTACAACAGTACAAGCTGGAAACGGGTTATATACAATGTTCATCCCACCTTCGTTGAAGTGGACTGAAAAATTCTAGAAGGGTCGGGGCCAGATCATGAATATGAGTGGATTGATCATAGAGCGTATACCTGACCCGGATGTAGTCAGACTGAGTGATTTCCACGTGCAATTTCGTCTCTGTTATTTTGAGTATTTCTGGGGTTTTAAGCTGGTATTATTCCAGATTTTTTGTGTAGTATTTTTCGTGAACGTTTTTGGCATCTGTGCATGGTGAAATTTCGAGTTGATTCGTCAGATTTTCGCTGTTCGCGGTGGTTTTTTGTTTGTCTTGGTCAGCCCATTTGGGTTGATCTAGATCATCATTTTCCTTGTACATGTATATATATTCGAATACCATCTGGTTGAAGGCGATAAAATTGCAAGACCTTAAGGCTAGCACTTAAGGATTTTATCACTATTTTTGGCTGAAAATCCATTGTATATTACTGAGAACTAGGCTTATCATTGAAAAAAAATGTTAATAACGAAATCAGCCTGTCAGGGGCCTCACAGCGCATTCATATTTACGAAATGAAAAAAAGATTACGTCACCTGTGATTGTGTTACGGAAAAGTCCACCGTTGCGGAGAGCTCTGTCACAATGAACGCACAGGAAGTCTAGCAACCTGAAAGCGTTGGTGATAGCATTTGGTCAAATGTAGGACCGGATAGCGAGACCTCAAAGAGGAATTCTAAGCTGAGACAAAGGAAAAGCTGAGACAAAGGAAAAGCAAAATGAGCACAGAGGAAGCGGAAAATGTTCCCAACAGCTCAAACAGATTTTCAGCTGTCTCTGAGGAGGATGATGTTGATAATTCCTTTCATATTCCTGGTCCACCCCTCAATAAAAATAGGGTAGATGAAAGTCCGGAAAGTTTACTTCATAATCAGCAGTCTAAAGAAAATGAGTATGAGAGGGTTGTAGATCCAGAAACTCTTCAAACTGTTGGATCTCTGTCCGGCTTGAAGAACGAAATGCCCAGCAATGTTGCTACTGCACTTGATGTAGATGGCAGTCGTAGTAAAAAATAATCTGTGCGTTCGGATGCTGTTGTCCAAACCGAGCTCACCACAGATGATTCTAGAAATGAGCTAGTAGATGGGAAAGGAGGTGAAGATTAAGACATTAGTCCTACACCTGTACATTCTAGTGGTAACTCGAAATGAGCTACCCTCAGTAGATGCACAGGTATGTGCATTCTGGTGGTGAGTTGAACTTTACCCCCTGGAGATGAAAATGTGGTTGCTGAGCTCACGAGAGATGATGCTAGAAATGAACTGCCCTCGGTGGATGAAGAAGGTGAAGATTTTGGTTTTATTTCTGAAACGGATACACCTGTGAACTTCGCTCCCGATGATGATGTGTTCACTAGTGACGAAGCTAGCAATGACACACCCATGGAAGATGAAAATCAAGGCGAAGAGGAAGTTAATACCTCCATTCTCAACACAGACACACCTATAAACCTCTCCTGAGACAAACACGCGGTCGTTGAGCACATGGATCAATCTTGTGATAATAAGCGACCCGACAAGACTTCCTTGAACCAGAGGTCGGAAAAGAAATGTGAACAGAACAGAGAACAAAAAATTTATAGAAATAAAGACAAAGATATGGAGCAGTTGCGAGAAGAACAGAAAAAAGAACAGAAAAGCCAGAGGAGAAGACCTTTAATGAAACGTTCATAATGGCTAAGTTGACACTCTATTTCCTAGTGTGTCTGCTCTTGTGTGTTATTTCTTCATATAGACTAAAAATGGCTTAGTCTCCAACCCTCCTCCAATGGAACTGTAGAGGAGTTTGGCCAAATTTACATGAGCTTAAGTTGTTAACTCAGGATTATGAACCCTTAGCTCCCTGTTTAAATGTAACTTTTCTCAAAGAAGCAGATAAAAAAAAATTGAATTACTGCAATATACACCCTATCATTCCTATGCTATCCAAGTTGCCACATGAACAGGTAAAATAAAAGCGTACCTGAGATACAACACATATCAGGAATCGTTAGATTCTTGGTATGTGCTTTAGAATAGGTTAACCGGAAGACTATACTGTGAAGTCATGTGTCTCTGTCAGTATGTCGGGACCTCTAGTCTTCCCACTTCCCTTATATGTGTTGTAATTGCAAGAGCATGGAAAGGCTACAGGCGGATCTTCAATACTTGTTAAAATGGGTGTTTTGCATAGTCCTATTGATTTGAAGACAGATTTACAAGCTGTATCAGTTCGCCTTACTTTGAATTCTGTATTGACATTATGCACGGTGTACATACCTTCATCTGGAGGTCTCTGACTTAGTGAACTTCAGAATCTTTATGATCAGCTTCCTAAACCTTGTTTATCGATGGGTGATTTTAACGGCCGTAGTAATTTTTGGGATAAAGAAGAGAATTGTAAAGGAAAAGTTCGTGAAGATTTTATATCAAATAATTCTTTGTGTATTTTTAATGATGGTTCTTATACACATTTTTCCATAGCTCATGGAACCTATTCAGCTTCAGATATCTCACTTTGCGACCTTTCTATACTCGAAGAATTTTCTTGGTCTGTTCATGAAGACCTTTGTGGAAGTGATCACTGTCTCACTGTTTTAAAAGCTGTTCATTCAGCTGATGACCTCCCTTTAACAAGGTATAATTTCAAGAAAGCAAATTGGTCAGAATTTGGAAAGCTTTGCTCACAAGAACTACAAGCAGTTTCTTTTGCTGATGTTTCAGATATTATACAGTTATTCTCAGATATACTGATTGACATTGCTAACCAAACCATACCCACATCTTCAGGAGTTGCACACATTAAAAACACATTAAATAAAGCATTAATATGGTTTAATGCTGACTGCAAAGAAGCAAGGAAACGTAGGAAGAAAGCTGAGCGGTGTTTCCGCCGAAATCCAATGCAAATTCTGAAAATTTGAAAGATCTCAAGAGTAACTAGAGCTAAAACTCGTAGAACCATGAAACAGAACAAACGCGATTCTTCGAAAAATTATGTTTCTAAGATCAATACACATACTCCTATAACAAAAGTTTGGAATATGATCCAAAGAATAAAAGGTAAAAGCTCCAAATCTAATGTTCATCATCTCGACGATGGAAATGAGGTGTTAACTGACATAGTAGAGATTGCAAATATTGCCAAAAATTCTTCGTCAGATAATTATATACCTAAATTTCAAAGTTTCCAGAAGAGAGAAGAGAAAAATGAAATTAAATTCCCCTTCGGTAACCATGAAGGCTATAACACTATGTTTACAACTGAGGAACTTCATGCTTCTCTCTCGAAAGCTAATGATTCTGCTGCAGGCCCTGAGAATATTCATTATCACTTTTTGAAACATCCACCGGAATCTTCTCTAGAAATTCGATTACGCATATTCAACAGACTTTGGACAAGAGAAGACTTTCCACCATCATGGCATAATGCCATCGTTATAACAGTACCAAAGCCTGGCCGAAACCATACAGACCCTGGTAACTATCGTCCGATTTCACTGACTAGCTGTGTTTGTAAAACAATGGAACGCATGATAAATGATCGCCTTGTTTGGTACATAGAAACTGAAAAGAAACTTACTGCTATTCAAGCTGGTTTCCGTAAAAATAGAAGTACCATTGACCATTTAGTCAGATTAGATTCCTATGTGAAGAATGCTTTCGCCAAGAATGAACATGTGGTTTCTGTCATTTTTGATTTAGAAAAAGCCTATGATACTACATGGAAATACGGGATTCTAAAAGACCTTCATACTAGTATGGGAGTAAAGGGCCGTTTACCCATTTTCATATCCAACTTTTTGAATGATAGACAATTCCAAGTTCGGTTGGAACCATGTCTCGCCATTTCGACCAAGATCAGGGTGTCCCACAGGGCAGTATTTTGTCTACTACTCTGTGTTTAGTATCAAGATCAACAGCTTAGCAGAGGTTTTGAATAAAACAATAAATGGTTCACTCTTTGTAGACGATTTCAACATTTCGTGCAGTGGAAAAAGTATACACAATATTGAGAGAACATTACAACTTTGTCTGAATAGAATTCAGAAATGGTGTCTAGAAAATGGCTTCAAATTCTCCAGAGTTAAAACAAATTGTATACACTTTTGCAGAAAATATTTCCAGCACAAAGATCCAGTATTATCATTAGATGGAACTGAGATCAAGGTGGTAAAAGAGGTAAAATTCTTAGGAATGTTGTTTGACCACCGACTAACATTCAAATCGCATATAAATTGCTTGAAAGCTGAGTGCACGAAAGCACTTGATTTGTTGAAGGTAGTTGCCAACTATAAGTGGGGAGGAGATCAGCAAACTCTCCTCCATTTATATCGATCACTTGTTCGTTCCAAACTTGATTATGGCTCTATTCTTTACAACGGTGCAAGCAAGTCAAACTTGGCAAAACTAGATTCTATTCCCCATCAAGGACAAAGACTTTGCCTTCGAGCGTTCAGAACATCCCCTGAAGAAAGCCTATATGTCAAAGCAGACGAATTTCCTTTAGAACTTCGAAGAATTAAACTATCACTGCAATATATCACAAAATTGCGATCAAATCAATCGAATCCTGCATATAACTGTGTTTTCAAACCACAGCTCGTGGATCTTTATTCGAAGAAACCCTCCATTATTCCACCACTTGGAATTCGTATGAAACCACACATTGTAGCAGCTGGTATTAAACTTAGTCAAATATTACCTAACAAGCTCTTACCAATTCCACAATGGCAGTTAGCTCAACCAGATGTAGATATTTCTCTAACGAAATATAAAGAAGCAGACACGAGCCAGCTCTGGTATACACAAAAATAAAGATGGAAGGAGTAGCATGTGCTACTATCTTTAGTTCCAAAACTAAAACCTGTCGACTATCAGGTAAAAGTTCGATATTCACTGCAGAAGCAAAAGCTATATTGTTGACTTTAGAAGGTATTGGGTCCACTAAAAGGAAAAATATGTGATATTCACTGCCATGCCTCCAAGTGATTAAAAGTGGAACTTCGACTCATCCCACTCTCTTGAGTATTCTACAACTACATGACTGTAGATTTGATTAACAGATTGATATTGTGTTCTGTTGGTTGCCTAGTCACGTTAGCATCAAAGGTAATACAGAGGCGATAGGATGGCTAAGGCAGCCCTAGATGATGAGATTGATCCTGTTGGAATCCCATATAGCGATTTCAGGTCCTCTATCGGTACTTATGTGAGACGGCTGTTTCAATCTTCATGGGATGCTGTGAATAATAACAAACTTCATGAGTTCAAAAAAACTGTAGGCTATAGTCATGTGAACGACCGGAAACGTTTCGATCAAACCATGATCAGGCGATGTAGAATCGGCAACGATTAACTCACGAACATTTACTAAAAAAAGAGGCACTCCCAAGGTGTGTTCCATGCCATGATGATCTCACGGTGAAATAATTCTTATCGAATGCATAGATTTTAAGATTGTATGAGTTGCTTTTTATCGAGCGACTACCTTGGAAGATCTCTTTAGTCGGGTGAGGGAGGATTGCATCTTGGGTTATTTGAGAGAAATCGGTTACAAAAATTTTAATGTGTGTATGTTTTAATGCGTTGGATTACTAAGTTAGTGACTTGAGTACTTAGAATTTTGTTTGATCGTCGCTATATAGCTGAAATATTGCTGAATGCGACATTAAACCTTAATTCTCTCTCTCTCTCTTCCTGATCATAGAGCGATGGACAAACCTACTAAGACTGTGAGATATATCAAATATACTGTCTGGAGAGATATGTTTAACGATTCTATAAAGGAGGAATATGATGACGATATCGATGAGAGGAAGCAACTGTATGTAAAATCGGGTTATGATGAACATGAATCTGATGAAATGGCAAAGAATGACTACATTCTGAAAAGGTAAAAGAGATTACGTTAAATGTATTATAATCACGTGATCAATTGTCATATTATGAATAATGATTATATTTATAACGATTTTTTTAAGAGAGCCAGTGAGCTTCATAGGGAAAACAGTATCAACTATGAGGAGGTTATTGCACAGGGGATGAAGTACAGAAAGCAATTATTAGAGAAATTGAGAGGTGGGGAATACGATTAGGAGAGTGACGATTACAAATAGTAAATTGTTAATATTCAAAAGAATTGTACATGCATATATTATGTATCATAACAAATACAATGTTATGTATTTACAACGATGTGTTGAAATGTTGTAATATGTCTGATTTATGAATAAAATTTAATTATATATTTTAATGTATGATGAGTTGGCATTCTTTTCTCTGTGTTGTTTACTATTAGTAGAATTGCTTTCTTTCTTCCAATGATCATATTGGAAATCGCTGGCGCTTTCTCAAGTCCCAGCTTGAGTTTCTCAGTCCCAGCAAATCCCAGCATTATTACTAATAGTAGTAATTATATGTTTACTTCCGATTCGGTGACGTCATTTCTACGTCACTAGTTTGTTTGATTAATTGGCTTTGTCTTATGGGATTCGAATAGGATATATTGAATATGATAGAGCTAATTCATACATGCGCGTTTTGGTTTTCAAAATCAAAATTGAGTTACCTCCTCTTACTGCCGACCTCTCTACAACATCCAAGTAGAAACAGGGTTGTAAATCCTTCTCTCTTTTGATCAAACTCACACGTCATCCAGCATGGCCGCGCTTATTTACAAATAATCACGTGATAAAACATGATGGTCCCATACTTGGTTCTAGTTGGCCGACACTTTGAACCTTAACCGGTTTAACTCATTCAGTTCTTTACTCCGTATTTTGATCCCTACTCCAGTTTGACCCTTGGTCCAAATCTTGACCCTCCTCCATAGTTTGACCCTTCGTCCAAATCTTGACCCTCCTCCATAGTTTGACCCTTCGTCCATATCTTGACCCTCCTCCATAGTTTGACCCTTCGTCCATAACCTTGACCCTCCTCCATAGTGTGACCCTTCGTCCATATCTTGACCCTCCTCCATAGTTTGACCCGTACTCCATGTTTTGACATCCATTTTCATTTCATAGATACGATTTTAAAATTAATTTTATTTTAAAATTCGAATCGATTTTTTTTTAGTGTCATAATATTGGATTATATCATGGAGGGTGATCCTGAATTGTAGTCAATGGGGGAGACCGAGGACGTCATAAAAATCACCGAAAATCCCCTCACGTACAAATCCTCTTCTTTGACTGCGTGATGCGTTAAAATGGAGTGAAATGAAATTGTGGGATTATAATCGGGATAACCACGTTGTATTTGAGGATTTGAGGACGTTAGAGTTGGTTTTAATATCGCAAATATAAAATTAAGGCGTCACGGGTAAATTTCAATTTGCGTGAACAAAATAACATCCTTAAATCCTCAAATACAAGATGATTATTCCCTAATTTTACTGTCGGAAATATTTATCTTTGAAAATCTGATGTGACAAGAATCCGTGTTTTGCTGCTAACCGCCCTGTACATATTCATATATCAGTTCACTCAATCAATGTATCATGGTATGGTAAGCTACGGCCTATTGGAAAATATACGTATTTGTGATTGCGATGTCAAAGAAGTTAAGTCTTCCTTCTAGTGCTTTTGTATAGGACGTGCACCCATTCCTATTTGGCTTATGCCGAGAATCGAATTCCTAGCTAAGGGGACTAGCACTCTGAGCAGACTAATTACCCTTTACAGCTGATGAACTGTCATTAGAGCAGGGTTTCTTCAATTACTTCATCGTCAACATAATTCGCTTGTGAATCATTATCGATATTATGTTTCAACCTCATCTGATTTCATGCACATCTGCTGAACAGCAATTTAATTAATATTGGCTCTATGGTATCTGTTTAATGGGTAACACAATCTTGTCACAACGATTGTATTTCGCTTGATAGCTGAAAAGAATCATATATTCATAAGATTTTCGAACAGAGAACACCAATATTGTAGGGGAACTATCGAACTATCAACATGATATCGACTGGGTTGAGTTATCCTTCGCGAAGTTACCTTCGAACTCGCAAACAGCCGGTGGGGTACCCTCCGAATATTAAATTCAAGGGAGGGACAATTGTCCCTCCGGACAAACGAGGGACATTGTCCCTCCGGACAAAATGAGACCAAGCTAATGATAATGTTTTGATTTGAACATTGCCTTATCAAGTCTCACTTGTGCCAAAACCGAAAAATGAAATTTCGAACAAGCAAAAATCAAATGTATTGAGTTCCAGGTTTTCAAATTCCAAAGCTATTTTTCTTCTTTCGGCGTCAGGTAGCCAACCAGGCAAACCGTAAAGCTGCGTGTTAATGCCATATTTTTTATGTAAATGACAGTTGGGTTTATGCTCACACACATAACGTGCCGGATGCCAGCTCGGCAAAACATTTCAATACTATATAACGTGTCCTCCCCAACTTTCTTGTCAGAGACTGGACAAAACTCGAATGGCAACATCGGCATTGTTGTTTATTGATATATCGAAAGAATCACATAATGTATTATCAGCAACTGATGATATTGATACGGATAATGAATATAACAATGTATTAGGTATCCTAAGAGCTCTCCCTAATTCCATAATCGCGTATATTGGGGCATCTGTGAGTTACCTGTATATGCAACAATATGAAGAGCAAGGGACAAATTATTATTGTGCCGATGTAGACCTGAATGCATCGGCATTTTCAACCGCATTTGTTCTGCTACATCATCTCTTCTATAATAGCATTTTCGAGAAAGGGCTTCTCTCGAGTCACTGATGGCCAACAATCGACGTCCTGTATTGTACTTTGGCAAGTCCAATTGGGCATATATGTGAAGATCAGTTATTGGCTCTCTTGTCCATTTTTTCCGGTTCTGAGATTAACAGTTATCAACTGTCTTATTCAATTTGTGTCACGCAATAATATGATGAAACAAATGAATGTCTGAAAATTTCATCTTTTGTGATACTGTGTCCACTTCCATGCACCTGGAGCACACATTTCCTGAAATTCGCGTTATTTCAACCAATGATACACTTAGTTTTCATAATACAAATCCCCCCCCCCCAAAAAAAAAAAAACACACCGAACAATTCGCTGACAGGCTCTCTTTTTAAAGGAAAGTGTTGCGTTCAACATATTTTGCGACAAAATGCGTCACTGTCACTTATCGTGAGCGAAACTAGAACTCGTGGACTTCGAAATCTCCATCCCTTTCTTGTCCTTTCTTTCTTGACTAAAGTTGTCTAAAACAGCACAAAGATCCGGCTATTGGCAAATATGAACCTCGGGAGTCCTGCAGTTATATTTGATCGTTTGGACATACCAAAATACAATCAAACGGATAATTTGAGCCAAAATAGTTTGTGTATTCAGAACATGGAATGGAATATGATGTGCAAAGAAGGCAATGAGGAGACGATTGATTTATTTACCAAAATAAGGTGAACATTGACATTACAAGCGTCTAGTCCGTCATTCATAATCCAGCCGTCGTCCATTAGAGAATATCCGCGTCCATAATCCGAAGACCTATTCCATTTTCCATATAACAGTATTAGCACCAAATTCAAAAAGACAATCATAGTATACATAAACATAGGCTTGATTCCTGCAAGAGAGAAGCGGTCAACAGTTTTCAATGATGCCGGCAAGACATCATGATGTTCCAAAAATATCAAATCCGTATCGCTGATCAGTATTCTTAATCCGTAATATTCGTTTTAGAGTCGTTATCCAAAAAAGATGTATCTCAGTCACGCTTTGATTGTGACTGTTCATATGAGCACCATGAGGATATTGAAGTACATGTGTTCATACGGCCCCTAGCCCCAGGTTAAGCGGAATTAGACACAAGTTACGAAACGTAGCGCCATAGATCTTGCACGCTACGTTCGTACTTTGCTATCAGCATGCGATATGTATCGCCAAATTTGAGAAACTTTGAGTGGAGGCGCTTGGTGGAATAGCCCTGTTTTATAAGTTTCTGCAACACTGTTTTGTGACGTTGATTAAAATCATCACATTTAACACAGGATCTAGCAAATGCTACTAAGCGAGATATGTATACGCCATATGCAGGTCCCCCTGGAATATTACTATCCAGATAGGGATAGTTTACGATGTCGAAATTGTAATCATCTCTTTTGTCATAAAGTCGACGAGAGAGAATGCCCGCTTCATTTTTATAGAGATAAGAGATCTAAATAAGATGTGCCTGTAGGGCTATCTGTAGTTTCCTTCAAATCCAGTGAAGGTGGATATATATCCTTCACTGCGTCATTTATATAGCGATTATCCACAGCGAGAAGATCGTCTATATGGCGTTTGGTGAATGAGAAGGAACGGGCTTTGAATGGATCGGTTTTTGAAAGCGCCTGCATATAGTCATATTCATAAGAGAACAGATACAGGTCAGCCAACAGGGGTGCACAATTAGTACCCATTGGAATACCTATATGCTGCTGATATATTGTGTTGCCAAATTTCACATAGATATTTTTAATGAGAAATTCAAGCAACTCTATAAACAAAGAAACATCCCATGAATGATATCTCTTGTATGTAGTCGAGCTAAAGAATGCTTTATGGCTTCCGACATTAATATATCTACGATCAGTTTTCTTGAACACAGATACTATTAATGAACTTATACGGTCAATAAGGTCCTGATGAGGGATTGTAGTATAGAGAGTCGAGAAATCCCATGTGGATACATGTCTGTACGGTATGGGGCCTTTAGCATCAAGTTCTTCCGTGAGACATTTTGAGTTTTTCAATATCCACATACATTCAACGCCAGAGTTCTTAGAAATAGTGGCGCAATACCTTTCCCAAAATGCTTTTACCTCCTGAAGGGCCCTCGTCAATAGGGTTGAAAGAAGCTTGGTGGTGCAGCTTCTAGAACCAGCTATGAATCTAGCTTTGTATGGTGATTTATGCATTTTGGGAGTCCAGTATATCTTTGGTATGTCGTTAAGATTGGTTGGAAGACAAATACCTCTTTCCCTGAGAAACTTTTTGTGATTGTTAAATAAATCTTCCAGAGTAAATGCAGTTTGGGAGTAAGTAGACGTGTTTGATGAAGATATGTCTACACTCAATTCTTTAACCAGCACCTGGTAATAGTAATATTTACATATGAATATTATATTATTCGGAGCTTTGTCTGCTGGTACTATGACGAATTTACTCTGGAGATTTGCTAGAACTTCTTGCGAATTGAGGTTTCTCAGTACTTGTTTTGCTTGGGGAAGAGTATTTCTGTCAATATGGCGGATTGTTTCAAGGACCTTGTTCTTGGTGAGGTCCAGCCAATCAGCGAGTACTGTAGGTTCAACTTTTTCTCGCTTAGACCAATCAATAACGTACTGTTCTAATGCAGAGAGGACTATCTTCTGGTCGGCCTTCAGATTTATTCTTCTCGGCTCTCTATATTTAGGTCCTTTCTTCAGGAGTAATTTCAGATCCTTATCACTCACCACATCAAGGTCACCAGTCACAATATGTTTGCATGGTGTATAGATAAAGTTCGACAATTCACTATCACAACTATAGCCTCCTGACGTGTATAAGTTCCAGTCAAATTCCTTGACAGCATTGGAGTAATTGAATATTTTGGTGGCTATAGATTTAGTGTACTTATATGAAATGCAAGGAGGTTCTGTGAACTTAAAATAGTTTGGTACAGCGTTGCGTACCTCTGGATCATTCAGGATTCGAGGTAAATTAATGATGTCCAGACCTTTATCTAAGTAGTCGAGTTTCAAGAAAAGCCGATCTTGAGATGTTTCGATTATGTTCACTGGACGATACAACCGAAAATAAGCTATATCTTGACATACTTTAATGATTTTTGATGGTATTATATTTCCTGAAGACGCAGATTGTTGTATATCTCTGGCTATTTGATCTAAAGCTCTCAGAGGTAATGCATACAGAACTGTACGTAAACTATGTATACTATTGGGTGTGTTAGTCAAACCCACTAAGTAATTTAAAGTGATATGATCGTGAATCATCGAACTATTACACTTTCGCCAACCATGGCTGCGATGTCTCCGTTGATGGGGTTTAAATAGATGGGTAATGTTGGATATATTTGAACGGCGGTTTGTAGCATTGCCGAACCCACTGACATTATCATTTAAACCAAACGGAAACACTGACCCAAGTTCTAGCATCCAGAATAATTCCCGCTCTCGGATTTTTCTCTCAAATCCAAAAAGGGAATCCTTAGTAGATGGATAGACGACGTCTATGATCTGAATACTAAAGTTGTCCCAGCCGTGGTCGGGTCCAGAAAAATGCTTACCTATGAGCAATTGCTTTTTCCTAACGGATTTTCTGTGACCGTTCACCCTCAGATGGAGTCTTTGGGTGGTCTTGCCAACATACTGTTGACCACACTTCTTACAGGAAACTAAATAAATACAGTTTGTAGTAGAACAACTAAGATCAACATACGAGTTAACAGAATATGAGTTACCAGTTAACGCGGAACTAAATGAAGCTGAAGTATTAAAGAGTGGACACGTGAGACATCCACGATGTCCACACTTAGAAATTTTGAAATTATTACATGTAGAATTCGGTGCTAAACAATCATCAAGCGCAATATTACAAAGGTTTGATGTCGTGGCCTTGCTTTGCTGTCAGAAATATATCTGTCATTTGGATTGAAAAAGGTCTTAGTGCATTTCGAACTATTAGAGACTCGGCCGAGGAACCTGCACTAAGGTTCCTCGGGTCTGTCTTCATATTTTTTCTTATAGTTGTGCTCATTATGATTGTAGGGTGTGCAGGGGCCCGGCCTCGGGGACAACTTGTCCACCAGCAGAATCCAGGCATACACAGGTTAAAATTACAAGCGTCTAGTCCGTCATTCATAATCCAGCCGTCGTCCATTAGAGAATATCCGCGTCCATAATCCAAAGACCTATTCCATATTCCATATAACAGTATTAGCACCAAATTCAAAAAGACAATCATAGTATACATAAACATATAGGCTTGTTTCCTGCAAGAGAGAAGCGGTCAACAGTTTTCAATGATGCCGGAAAGACATCATGATGTTCCAAAAATATCAAATCCGTATCGCTGATCAGTATTCTTAATCCGTAATATTCGTTTTAGAGTCGTTATCCAAAAAAGATGTATCTCAGTCACGCTTTGATTGTGACTGTTCATATGAGTACCATGAGGATCTTGAAGTACATGGGTTCATACGGCCCCTAGCCCCGGGTTAAGCGGAATTAGACACAAGTTACGAAACGTAGCGCCATAGATCTTGCACGTTACGTTCGTATTTTGCTATCAGCATGCGATATGTATCGCAAAATTTGAGAAACTTTGAGTGTAGGCGCTTGGTGGAATAGCCCTGTTTTTTAAGTTTCTGCACCAATGTTTTGTGACGTTGATTAAAATCGTCACATTTAACACTGGATCTAGCAAATGCTACTAAGCGAGATATGTATACGCCATATGCAGGTCCCACTGGAATATTACTGTCCAGAAAGGGATAGTTTACGATGTCGAAATTGTAATCATCTCTTTTGTCATAAAGTCGACGAGAGAGAATGCCCTAACGCCACATCATATTTACACCTACACCTCTATAAAAATGGTGCGGTCCTTCTCTCTCTTCGACTTTACGACGTGAGAGATCTTTCTGAAGAGTAATATTCCAGTGGGACCTGCATATGGTGTATACATATCTCGAGTGCCAGAGCGGGGTTAGGGAGGAGTGTACGTGTAGTTGAGTGTCAAGGCGGGGTTACGTTGGAATGTATGTCTAGTTATGTGTTGACTCGGTCCACAAAAAGAAATTGTGAAATTTGGCAAAACAGTATATCAAAAGCATATATGTATTCCAATGGGTACTAATTGTGCACCCCTTTAGGTTGACCTATATGTATTCCCTTATGAATACTATATGCAGACGCTTACAAAATCCGAACATGTCAAAGCCCGTTCCTTCTCATCCACCAAACGCTATATGCGACCTTGTCCCTGTGAATAATCACTATATAAATGAAGCGGAGAAGGATATAAATTCGCCCTCCCTTGATTTGAAGGCTACTACACATAGCCCGAACGATCTATATCTCTATAAAAATGATGCGGGCCTTCTCTCTCGTCGAATTTACGACAAGACAGATGATTACAATTTCGACATTGTAAACTATCCCTTTTGTGGATAGCAATATTTCAGTGGGACCTGCATATGGTGTATACATATCTCGCCTAGTAGCATTCGCTAGATCCTGTGTTAAATCTGACGATTTTTATCAACGTCTTATAACATTGCAGAAACTTATTACACAGGGCTATACCACCAAGCTCCCCACCCAGCCAAAGTTTCTCAAATCTGGCGATAAATATCGCATGATGATAGAAAAGTACGAGCATAGCGTGCAAGATCTGTGGTGTTACGTTAAGTCTAATTCTGCTGTACCCGGGGCTAGGGGCCGTATGAACTCATGTACCTCAAGATCCTCCTGATGTTCATATGAAGTCACAATCAAAGCTTGAGTGAGATACATCATTCTCTAGATAACGGCTTTACAATGGAAATCAGATGGATTAAGAATAGTGATCAGGGATAAGGATTTGATCTCTTTGGAATATCATGATGTCTTGCCGGCATCATTGAAAACTATTTCTCTCTTGCAGGAAACTAGCCTATGTTTATGTATACTATGATTTTTTTAAATTTTGTGCTAATGCTGTTATTTGAGTTGGGTCTTTGGATTATGGACGCGGGAGGAGTGTATATGTAGTCGTGTGTCAAAGCGGGGTTCGGGAAGAATGTATGTCTAGTCGAATTTCAAAGTAGGTCAGGGAGGAGGGTATGTTTAGCTCAGTGTCAAAGCAAGATTAGGGAGAAGAGTATGTCAAATCGGAGTTTAGGAGGGGTGTACGTGTAGTTGAACGACTGTCGAAGCGGGGTTAGGGAGGAGTCGTGTGTCAAAGCTGGACTAAGCAGGATTACGTGTAGACTCGTGTGTCAAAGATTAGGCAGGATTGTATGTGTAGTGTGTCAAAGTGGGGTTAGGGAGGAGTGTACATGTAGTCAAGTATCTTGTGGCCTTCGTTAGTCTTCCACACGATCTTATGCTGGAAAAACACAAAGCATATGATCTGGACCAGAGTGCAGTTGATCTATTAAAAAGTTGTCTTTGGGATCGACAGCAGAGAGTCCATCTGGGAAACAGCTTGAGTAATTGGGCTAAGTTATAACGGGGAGTGCCGAATGGATCCATACTGGCCCCGCTGTTGTTCAATATTTTTGTGAATGATATGTTTTATTTTATAAAAAGAATGTATTCTCTTCAACTACGCTGATATAATGATGCCTTGTTTTTTCACCATAAGGAATAGGATGAAAGCCTTATAAGTTTCAGGCTTCGGCAATTGTGAAACGTACCAAGATTCTGGGCCCTGTTTTTACTGTTGAGCACGTTGACATCCTGTGTGCAGATTTTGTCACTTTACTTCGAGTCGATATTGATTTCTTGCTTAACTTTAATGCACATTCAAATCTGTGTTGGAAGGCTTCGCGACAAATTAACGCCATTAAACGAATCAACCACATGTTAACGTCTAAGAATAGGCTCACTATATACTACTCATTCATATTATCCAATTTTAACTATTGCCACCTGGCGTGGAACTTCACTAGCATTGGTAACACTCTATGCCATGTCTCCATCAAAACTTTTGCTCTAAAAACGTTTAAAATTATCAATAAGCAAGGGCCCACCTACCCCCACGACCTAGTTAAGACCAAGAAAATACCTATTCTTTTAGATATGCAATTTTTTTTTGGAAAATCCTAGAGTAAATACAACTATATATGGTTTTCATTCATTCCACTTCACTGCAGATGTACGAAATGGATTGCCTAATTCAATGAGACAGATTGATGATTTTGAGAATTTTAAGAAACTCACACTGACATGGGAAGGCAAAGATTCTTGCAGGTGTGCTTCCTGCTACTGAATTTATTTATAGCCGTTTTATGTTAAGTAATGTGATCCGCACGTCTCTAGATTTTATAACGAATTTTATAATTAATAATTATAAAATTGAATAATACATTCTAGATTTTATAATTGGCTGATAATTTTATTGGATTTATAATACAATTTTATATATTATAAAAAAAAATTCCTAGCAATTTTTACCGTTAACTACTATCTTATTGCGATATTTTGTATATTTTATCCTCACTTCTATATTTCGTGATGTTATTGTCGGTCCTTGACCTGCGAGCTAGTGTTTAAATAAAATTTGTCGATGTCTATGTCAAATCGGGGTTAGCAAGAATATACGTGTAGTCTAATGTGAAAGCGGGGTTATGGGGAATTTAGATGTAGTCAACTGTCAAGCATGTCAAAGCGGGGTTAGTGGGGAATGTACGTGTAGTTGAGTGTCTAATCAGGCTTAAAAAAGAGTGAACATGTAGTTGTGATACAAAGCGGGGTCAGGGAGGAGTGTATATTTAGTGGAGTTTCAAAGTCGGTTTAGGGAGGAGTGTATGTCTAGTGTATGAGTAACTGAGTATCAAAGCGATGTTTCGAAGCAATGAACATTGTATTCGATTGTCAGAGTGGAGTTGCTACTTATGGTTAGGCATTCTCCTTTATTGTCAGGCTCATGGATATTTCAGCTTTCAGAGGTTTAACGAAAATCTTAAGTAGCCATCTCTTGAAACAGTCTAATGGAAGAATGTATGTGTAGTCCAGTATCCAACTGAAGTTAGGGACGAATGTATGCCACAGTAGTCTAGTGTCAACGTGGGATTAGAGATGAGTGTACGTCTGGTCGAGTTTTAATGTGAAGTTTGTGAAGAATATACATGAAGCCGAGTGTCAGCGCGGGTATAGGATGGAATATATGTGTAGTCCTGTGTCAATGCCGAGTTACGAAGAAATGTACGTGTGATCCTGTGTTGAACTGGGGTTACAAAGAATATGTGGGTAATAGAGTGTCAAATCAGGTTAGGACGGAATGTATGTGTAGTCCAGTGTGAAAATTTGTACATGAAGTGTCGCTGGAGTTGGCTCAAGAGCTACTCTGCCATGTGTTGTCAATGAGAATGTAAGTTTTCGATTCAAAGTGTCGCTGTAGAAAATATACATATCTTTCTAATTTGGCGTCATTTCTAGACTGTCACCCTGAAAGGAGGCAATAGGAACAAAGTGGCGCTGCAAAGTGCTGCTGGGTGGGGTTAAACGATGTTTTGGCTCGATAGGGTCGCTGCAATGTGTCATCAGGGTGAATATGGTTTAGAGACAATTTGTCTTATCAAAGTATCAGAGACATAATGTACATAATTTCATAGTGTCTTTTTCAGACTGTCGTCATGCAAGGAGGTAAATAATGGCAAAGTTTCGCTGCTAAGTGTCGCTGGGGTTAGAAAACGCTTTGATTCGAGAATGGTGCTGTGTCGATGGGTTAAACAGGCTTTAGCTCTATAGTGTCGTTTAGAAGTTTCGCTGAAGAAGTTATGCATATGTTTCAATGGAGGTAAATATTGACAAGGTGTCGATGCAATGTGTCGCGCGAGTTAAATGCTTCAGCTTCCGAGTGTCGTTGCAATCTGTCATCAGGGAAGATATAGAGACAGACTGTCGTTTCAACGTGGCGCTGTAGAAAATATGGATATCTTTCAAAGTGTTCTTTTCAGACTGTTGTCCTGTAAGAACGTAAATAGAGACAAAATGTCGATGCTAAGTGTCGCTGGGGTTAGAAGATGATTTGGCTCGAGAGTGTCGCTGTGTCACCAGGGCTAAACATGCGTGGACTCGACAATGTCGTTGCAATGCGTCGTCGTGGAGAATATAGGGGTAAAGTGTCGTTTAAAGTGCCCCTGTAGAAAATTTAGATATCTTCTTGGTTTTCCATACATATCGTACAATTATATCAGGGAGAGTCTGCTCTACCTACATGCATATCTGCATCTAACATTATGTCAAGAGTTTATAGCTATGAAAAAACAGTGTCGTCTGCTAGCGCTTCCTATCAAAGTTTGATGTTATTTTCTCACATATAGTTTTCGTATGATACAACGTATATGTCATAAATTCACTCGAGGGTCACTCTAAAGGCTACCCGCTCCATCGTGGGCATCAACTGATGGAACCAGTTCCGAACCACTATCATCCATGGATGACTAAGCTGGGTCGTTCCATGGCCTGAAAAGATCTTGCGAACGCAGCGTTCATAACATAAATTGTAATTTCGTAACGCGAGTGATGATTAGCATTGCTGTTCTTTTGTCTTCTATTCAGAGGTAACAAGTGAGAAATGACTACATTGTAGTCAAAACCTGCGGCAGTGGCAATACTACAGTGAAAGACATATCAGCGGAGGTAGTGGTAGTTGCAGAAAAAAAGCGCCATCTGCCAGTTTTTTCATGCCAAGGGAAGTCATTTACAACTTCTAGCTCACAATTGTAGGAATTGCGTAATAGGGCTGATATCATATATATATATCCACTTTCCCCATTCAAACGTTTGACTGGTCCGTGCCGTCTATACTGAATTGACAGACGAAGTCACAATGATCACTTTGGCAATATCTTGGTACAAGTATCGTGTATGCCAAGTTTCAAAACATTCGGTTCAGCCGTTGATTTTTGCAAATCAAAAAGGCTTTCAAATATTTGGAAATCCAAACAAATTTCAATGATTTAATCATAACGCAAAGATCTACGCTCCCTTCTCGCTTACTTTGCTGAGCAAAATGGAAAATTTATATCTCCTTCAAAGTTAATTTTCAATGAATTTGGTATCAGGTCTATCACTTTGATCTGTGAAACTATGCAGTGGGGTTTTAGGCTTTATCGAACTGTTCAAGAGGTATAATGACACTTTTCACTATTCAAATTAAGGCCTGTGACAGTCTTGATATTCGATTAGAATAATTAATTAAGTTTCTGCATTTACGTGTGTTATATCATCTGCAAACTAAATACCTTGACACTTTTTCTCACGCAGCAAGTCAATACCAAGTTTGCTCCTTCTATATGAATGATTAACTATTTCATTTTTAGGAAATATCTCATCTCGCATGTTTGGCCAAGCCTTTTCGAAGGTTGCTGATTTTATTAATTTCTTTAAAAAAAATCAAATTCTACAAATAAGAATCATTTTTAGTCAGTATCTATGAATATCTCCTCATACTCACTTCGCGGATGTTTGTCACTAAGTCATTCCGAAGGTGATTTAAGTGAGAAATTTCAGGGCTAGTTCACTAAACAAGGTCTGTGTGTAAGAGAATGATGTCGAATTCTCGTTATTATCTTTTATTGACCGCCAAGTTAAAGTCAATATGAAAGGTATATAATTATCAAAATCAAACTCAAATCCCCTCCAGGAAATCAAGGCCCTAGCTTTTGAGAACGAGGTCAAATAGATGGCATTTATGGTCAGTATCTGCTAATATATGACGTAATTCCATTCGTGAAACTGATTGACAAAGTAACGTAAATTGTGAAGTGTAGAACCAGTAAATTCTAGCAGAAATGGGCTCTGGCTTGAGAGAATGATGTCAAATGCATTATGTTTCTCCCATTGTCTGCTGATACAAGTAAGTATTGAATTTATGGGAATGATTAATGCTAATCTAAAGGGATTCTGTGTGCCGAAGAAGGTGGGAACATCAATACCAGCGAAGCAAGGCCCTGGCTTGCGAGAATGAGGATAGAGAGACTGTGCTCCGAAAGAGGACCATTCAAATAGCTACATGTGTGTGCCAAATTTCATGCTTGTAACCGAAAGTGTACAATATAACTGCACAACTATGCTGTATTGTTCGTGAACAGGGTTGTCCAACTCATTAAATACTAAATAGTCATTTTCTGCATAAAGTCAGTTTGGGGTATTATCAATGATTCGGTATAGCTAAGACAGTAAGTGCAGCTCCAGGGATTGGCGGGTCATTGTTTGGATTCCTTCCTTTTAAAACATATTTCCATATATGCGAATTGCTTGGGGGCTAAAGTTAAACATCCTACCAAATTGTCATTTCCGTGAGTTAAACATCTTTACTCGGCGAAAGTTTTAAGCGAATTAAAGTCTGAACGGAAATCAACGAAGCAATAATTCATAGAGTCGTCTATGAACTGTATGTATACTAGTTGAACCGCTGACAAGGCTGTGGTTCATCGTCCTTGGTCCAAGCAAGTTCAAGGATATTGTAACGTGTATACTGTTCAGTGAAACTGATTAGAACTGAAGGCAGTGGGTTGAATGGTAGGCCAGAATTAAAATAGTTTTGGTGACTTAAGATAAATTGACAACTCACCGGACCGGATCAAGGACTGTCTGAACGAAAATCAACGAAGTAATAATTCATTCCAGTGAGAAGTAGCAAATGCATTACAAAGTGTCTTAAGGCAGGGTTGTCATGAGACATCGGGGGTAGAAAAGTGTGGCAGAGATCTCACTGTCTTAGGGCATGCGTATTTCAAAAAGTCACAAGAACAACAAGAACAACAACGCGAGCGTCCCGTAGACCTGCGTGCCGCAGGTAAAAATATAAAAGTACCAGCGATTTTAACCCTACCTGGCCTGGGGGGCCATTATGCCCCCCCCCTACCAAACTTTCTGCGCTATCTCCGGAACGACGAAAAATGGAGTGCTGAAATACCGGGACTTTATAGTTTATCATATTGGGGTCATTTTGAGCTCATTTGCATAACCCCCTGAGCAGAGGATCATGGGTAAATTCAAGATGGCGGCCACGTGAGTTACCAGAAAAGTGATGTTTTTATCATATTTCTTCAAAATTTCTGCTTTTCCGCGATGAGAATTGGGCAAAAACTATTTTATTTCACATCGCATTAATATTTACTAATTTATCATGCAGTTTTTGCGGAGAAATTGCATAAATAAAAAATTCGGAAAATCCGACCGAAAAATCGACCAAAAAATGCCGTTTTTGGAAATGACGTCACCAAAGCGGCCATCTTGGATTTTTTTTACATTTTCTGGTAGAGCTTTACCCAAGGGTATAGTGTGCTAAGTTTCAGCCCCCTAGCTAGTTTTTTTTTGAGTGAGTGAAGCTTATAAGCCATCGGAGATATTTCAGTGTCCTGTCTATCTTGCCAATGTGATCAGCTCGACCATTTCACCATCACCCCGCAACCCGCATTCTTTAACGCCAAATGTTCACTTATGGTTATATTCAGCTAGGACCCCATTTTGGGGGAAAAGCTATGTTGACGATTATATTTGTGCATATCTGGGTCATAGATCAATGTCAAAACGAAGCTGTATCGGAACCAGCGACAGTGGGTCTGAACTGACACCTCTCATTAAGAAATGTAATCATATATTCCCTACAGTTCAGTTCATCCCGAGCTCAGGTATTTTGTTAATAAATTCTATAGGCAATTGTACCGCGATGCTGATAATGATTTTACCAATCAAACCCTTTCGTTTAAACAGACGAAAATTTCACTTTGGTGGGTCGGAACCGGCACATCGTCTATACCTAATTGCCACGATAACAAGTGAACTTTGGATTTCTTGGAATAATAATAATTTCTTGACTAATAATTTGTTAAATAAATTGAACATGCGAGCTTGTCTCCTTCGCTGACTTGGTAGAGCATGCAGTTAGACGGTATTCCCTAAACCGTGAGTTCGATTCCCCCTCAACTTGGTTATTGAAAAGTTTAATTTCAGGCTCAAAAGGCCATAGGCAAGCTAGAGGTTAACAACTAAGAACTTTTTATAATAGCAGTTGAAACAGTAAAATGTTTCCAACAAAGGCATAATTAAGGATCGCTACACCGGGAATAACCAACTAACCATCTGAAGGTATTACTATAACACACGCTTTAGCTTATACTCGAAGTCTGAGAGTGCTAAGACCATAGCGTATTACATCGCATAGAGCAACAAAGTCATCCTGGTTCAAAACTGCAGCGGATTAAGATATTGTATTGTCTTCTTAAATCGGCGTTATCGCTACAATGGCTACAGATAAACACGATTCAAAGTTCAATACTGATATACATACCCTCAATCCGTGAAACGTAAACCAAGCATAAGCCGACCAGGAATAAAACATCACCGCTTGTACACACCATCTTTCAGCAATTGTCGTATGTCGCAATATCGTTGACTTCACTTTTATTTTGTTTTCTGCCGTGGTGATCATGTGCACAGGACGACATACGGAACACTCCCATTTAGTTGCGGGATTGGCTAATATTCATGCGTCTATATAAAATCTAATTAAAAATGTCTATGATGATTTGCTACTTGGAGCGATATATGTTCTGTTTCGGATTTAACAAATCGACCGACCGCAACACGCACATGGAATCGTAACACGCACATGGGATCACATGACCGGAATTGTTGAATGACACGCCCTATACCACAGAAAAGTGGCCCCTTCACCATGCTCATTTTCTTCAGTTGATATTATAACATACAAACGCTATGAACTTTCTTATGGATGTTTTTAATTCATTCTTAAAAACACTTCATCTCGTTTAACGTTCGTTTAACCGCTTCAATGCAAGTTACAAGAGCTAGGTAGTTGCAGTTCATTATTACGTCAATTCCACGCGATTTCTTAGCCAATCTGACATGCACATCATATCCCATAAACTGTGCTCGCTCGCCAATCTTTCCGAGATGCGTTTCAATTAGCGGGAGATGTGGTTAACTCAGAAACATTGGCTGTGATTGGTGGCACAGGGACCTGATCGAACCCAGTCAAATAAAACAAGAGACATGCCCATGATTGATGTTTTAGAGCTATGCTCGTCCATTATCCCCAACCCCAAAATAGCAGGCGAAAATTATATCGCCTCTCCTCTTAGATGTTTCAGTTAGTATGAGGCATGAGGAATAAAACTTTCCACATTATGTTCCAAAATTTTCATTGCCTAAATTGATGCGCTCATAATTTTAGGCTCATTTTCTCCCTTATTTCCTCTCCGAATGGTGATACAACAAGAACTTCATAACTGAAGAAATAATTAACGAGTACATCCACGTATCTCTGCAAAGGAAAAACGTGATTATGGATCAACAGGGTTTGACAGAAAAAAAAATCGACCAAATCGATTTTTTTTTGGACAGCAGGAAATTTTAATACAATAGACATGTAATACAACACGGACGCAGTAGTAGAATTTGATCTAATACAGTTTCAGTATAACATGGAACGTAAATGATCCGCGGGTGGCTGGCGTGACAGCCCACTATTCGCACGCGAAACTCATCTAATTATCATTCCAGTAAACATACTCAAATGAATAACCAGAAGAAATATCTCATATTATTCCATGCACACGCTACCAAATCACAGTCATGATTGTAGTGCGCGCTATAAATACAACAATACCCTGGCCTCAGACCTGCACACACGTGCAACGTCCAGCTGGCAGGTGTGCTAACGAAATTACTTTGTCTCGAAGCTAATTGTCTTAAATCAATAGAGCTAAAGACAGTTGGGTTGGGTTACATAGATGTGACATACACTTTTAAGGGCCCTTTGAGCCCTTATTACACTCGCTAAAGGAGTTTATATCTGGGAATGGTTTCCCTGCGTCCATAACAGCTAATCGCATAAAAAGTTCATTCCCCAGTATTATTCTAAACGCCTCGAAACTCCTAAAGATGACATACGGAATATATGGTGAAATCCCCGTATGTTGGAGGACAGGTTGAACGACATCTACGGAAATGTATCTCATAAATTAAAAGGCATCCCAGAAAACCATTTTCTTATCAGATAGAAGACAATTTGGTCCTTGTGAACACTAAGGACCAAACCCAGAAAGAATATAGAAGTTACATTGTTTACAAATGTACATGCTCCTGATGTTCAGCCAGTTATATCGGTAAGACGTAAAGATGCCTCTTAAAAGGAATAACTGAACCTGCAAAAGGAAAAAGTGACAGTTAAACACATGTATTTTCTTGTGAACTTTCCTGCATTGTAAGGACTAATTTACGGAAGCATAGACAGGACATGGGTGGAAAAAAAATTTCGTCCACGAAACTCGAGAACCAACCATCTAACCCGCTGACCTACAGCATCTCGAATAACGTCTAAATTATAAACCGCGCCGACCACTGGGATGAACTTTTATTGAATCAGATAATTTATCAATTAGAAGACAGACTCCTTGTCTCAGTCGTGGATTCAAGGAACTTCAAAAGAACTTTTTTCAGACAAACTGCTTTCGATAGCTTTCAGCCTGATCCACTTTAATTAAATTAGGAACAGATCCATTATGGAGTAGTCCCTCTTGATATTTTCTATTTCTGAGCATCTAATCGTTGCTGCTAAAGTATACTATCCTGATTGCAGTTGTCCTAATAATCAAAACTTTTCAAAATAATATCAAATATATTTTAACAACTAAATTTTGATGATACAGTTAATAATATTTTCTATTTTTTTTATCAATGGATAATGATAATACTCAGAAAAATAAACCCACCAAGCCGTGTTGCAAAAAAATCTTAGTGTATCTCATTTTACAATTGTCTATTCACCTCTATTCATCTTGATCACATTCTTTCGCGTTCTCGGATGCGATGAGTCGGATTGTCCATATATCTCAAGATCCATGAGATAAAAGAAACGAATCAATAAAATGACAAATACATCTCAACTCAATCAAGGTGGGAGTATCACATGTAGCTTGAGTCATATCCCGGCAGACACCAGAGCTATCCTCTGAGCCAACGGCCTCAAGTGCCTGTTGTCTCGGGGTATAGTTGTCGAAGGTGTTCCGCGGGAACTGAAATCAATTCAGTGAACCCTTTACCCGCCGTGTGCGCTGAAACCACACGATAGCTATCCCCTGAGACAACAGGCACTTGACGCCGTTGGCTCAGGGAATAACTCTCGTATGCGCCGGGCTACTTGCATCTAATTCCGCTTTACCCGAGGATTGAGGCCGTTTGAATATAATGTGTTTTACTTCTCCATTGTGTTCAAATGAACAGTCACAATCAAAGCCTGACTGAGCTACATACTCTGGAAACGACTTTGGGAAATTCACCTGGATAAAGAATTTTGGTCAGTGATTATGATTTTGTGTATAAAAAATCATCAGGTCTTGTTGACATCATTGAAAACTGTTAACCGCTTCGTTTTTGTAGGAAAACATCTTATGTGTATTATTATTTTGATTTCATACACATTTGGAAGTGGTGTTAAATGTCATACGAAAGAGGTATTTCGATTCAACAATGGATGACAGCCACATAGGAAATGAAAGCCATTAGTGGCGCCACCTACTGACAGATCTTGCTGAAGCGCAACACCATTCGACGTCTTGTGGCAAAGGAACCCATATGCCAAATTTCAGAGGAATGTAGCCAAGCATTTTGAGTTGATCGCAAGCGAAGACATATATAATTCTCACGGACAAGCATGGAAGGACGGAATGAACCCCTGGTGGCGCCACCTACAGGCAGATCTTACTGAAATACCAATCGACGTTTTATCACAAGGAATACATATGCCTAATTTCAGATGAATCCGATGAAGCGTTTTATTTTATCGAGTATGAGGGCAGAATTCACATGGACGGATGGAAGATTGGAACCAGAGTGACTCCAGCTTTAGGCATATCTTGCTAAAACGCAATACCAATCGACGTCTTGTCGCAAGGAATGCATATGGCGAATTTCGGGAGAATCAGACAAAGCATGTGAAAGGCATCGCTTGCGAAGAATTCACACGAACATGGACGAAACATCCGCAGAAGGATCGACTGAACACTGTTGGCGCCACCTTCAGGTAGATCTTGCTAAAATGCGACACCAATCGATTTCTTGTCGCAAGGAATGCATATGTCGAGTTTCAGAGGAATCCGACAAAGCGTTTCAAAGTTCAAGCTTGCGAATAGTTCGCATGGACATGAAGAAACACAAACGGACATCCAGAGAAGGATGAAACGAAACCCAGTGGCACTACCTTCAGGCAGATCTTGCTGAGGCACATACCAATTGACGTCTTGTCGCAGGGAATGCATATGCAAAATTTCAAAGGAATATGACAAAGCGTTTCAAAGTTATGGCTTGTGAAGAGTTCGCACTGACATGAACGGACACAAACGAACATGAACGGACATCCCCAGAAGGATGGAACGAAAGCCAGTGCAGCCACCTTCCAGCAGATCTTGTGTAAACGCCATACCAATTGACGTCTTGTCGCAAGGAATGACGACCCGACCCGACGCCCAATGATAGCCCGAGGTATTTTTTCAGTCTGATGGTCTCAACTTCTCAGGTACCGACGACGACCTCATAATCGTCCATTACGCTGGTAAGCCGTCGACTGTGATTTTCGTGTTTGCTGGACTATACCTGCTGAGCGACATGTGAGCCTAAGGAATGTAACGGGGCTATTTCATCATTCTCGCGGTATTGTTTCGTGTTGGTTAAGGACAATGACATCGAGATGCCGGACTGGGAATTGGCATTTCGGAAAATTCTTTATAATTTCGTTGGACGATATACATCTGCATCTCTACAAGAACTAAGATTTGACTATACAATATCAGAACTGTAATTATGACGTGTCAAAACGCACTGTTGGTAAATTATTGGTCTTTATTTCCTAATGATATACATCAACAAAAAAAATACATCCAACCATTTTTGATACTGATTGAGTGCATGTACCTGGATAGGCGTTGATATTATTTATTTTTGCTATGGAGTTCCAGTAGCTCTAATTTGTAAAGATGTTGTATACATAATGTTTGATATTTGGTTGCAACTTTCGGAAATTCCTAACAGTTCTGGTGAACGCGTTTTATGTGGAAGTTTTGGTAATTATGTGCCTTGAATTGTTGAAATATAGCGGTAGAATTTAAAATTGAGCAAGCGGAGTTAAAATCGGTTAGTTGATTTCGGAACCTAATCTAAATCTGGGACGAGTATAGAGGGATATGAAACGCGGCTCCTCTCTTTGAACTAGAGTTTGTCTCGCTAATTGATATGTTAATGAGCGTTTAGTGATTGGTTAATTAGTACGCCTCGTCACTGATTGGCTTTTTGTGCGCAAAAGACCGTCACGTGTGCTTCGCTGCGAGTCACGCCCTGTTTCGCTGGTCAATGCTGGGCGAATACACGTGCTTGTCAACCAGGCTCCGTTAACGTGAACACCAGTCAACTCAATTTAGGCCAAGATTGGTGACCAAAAAAATTCCTTTTCAGCTTAACAAGTGGCAAAAGGAATACATCATGCAAACGACAAAAAACAAAACAAGTGCACGGAGAATAAAAATATAAAAAAACAAATGACCCAAAAGAGTAGTTCAATGACAAAAACGTACAAGAATTGTAAGATTTGTTCAGAATTCTAGATATTTGTCATTTTTACGATTTTCACGAGCAATTATTTACAAAAACGAAAATGGAAAATTAAAACATTTTGCGTACTGTCAATGACATGCTTGTATATTTTGTAAAAACTAGCACAGATAAACTTCAAAGATTGAGATAAATGAGAAGTTTGATCACAAAGAAGGAAAAAAAAGAGTTTTTCCTTCCCGCTCAGTTATCGGCAGCGCAGAGCCGTCGAAAGTTGTCATGAAAATATGCATCTTTTCGATCAAAATCCCTCAAAAGTTTCTTCTCTCAAAATAGTACCTGTCTCGATCACATAATCTGATGCCAATTGCTGCAGAAGAACGTCTATAAATCTGGTAAAATCTGGAATGAATTCGTGACGAAAACTAGGCGATGCAAAGGCTCACGCGCGTAGAGCGCGAGACATACATCCAGTGTGAGTTCGCGGCGGCGCCTTTGATGTCGGGGTACGATTCATATCCCTTTAATATTCGTCCCAGTCTAAATTTAAAGTTGAAAATTAGCGGGTGCATCCAATATTTATTGGAAATGAGTAAAATTGTATTTCTTTTGAGTGTAGATTAGTATGGTGGTAGTTATAAGCCAAACAAAATCCTTATCTTTTTCTAAATTCTAACGTAATGACTATTTTCGTCGTAACATTGGTGGAAAGGTGTGTTCATGAATAATAGAGGTATACTATCATTGGGTATTTTTTTAAATCCTTGGTTGTTGATTGAGTTGCAGTAGTTCTATGAAGATAGAATGCTCCGACTCAAGTGCCACGACATTGCTCTTGTGACGGTTGGACTAGATAGGCTATGGAATGTCACTGGAGTTATTTTTTTCTGGTGTTGCAACGCGGCATACCATGTAGCTCTGGTGTAGCCTTGTTCCATACTACGATAAAGTTTATTGCACTATTATGCCCGAGGGCTAAAGGCATTACAAACATACATGTACAGACAAACAATAAAACACATATAATAAAATAAGATACTTTGTAAGACAATGCACACACAATACATTACGTCTTAAACTAAGCAATATCAACAGTTGCTGATGGTGGGTAATTACCCGGAGTGTATGTCGGCGACAGGGGAGAGAACTAAATAATCTGCACATTCATGATCCATGAGTTATCTCCCATGGGTACATCAGGTTACATTTGAGAGAAGCACTCAAATGTGTATTTTGCTACTGCATTAATTACATCCTGTATGCGGGATGACATCAACCAACAAAACAAGTTTCTTATTTGTGCAGGAATCAAAGCCTGGATTGTTTGAAAAAGTAAATCTCTTTGGGGGTTGAACCGTATACAGTCAAGGAGGAAATGCTCCTCATTTTCAACTACTTGACAGGCAGTATATAGTCTTTGGTCCTTGGAGATACCATGGTAACGCCCACGCTCAATCTGAAGTTTATGGGCACTAATTCTGAGACGTGTCAATGCGACGCGATGTCTTCTATTTGGTATAGAAGATATGACACTCTCAGCTTGAAGACTAGTTTTGAATGTACAATAGGTTTCTAACTTGCTGAGTGCAGATATTTTGTTTCTCCAGTTAGATGAACATATATCAGTAATTTTTTGTTTTACATATCTTAGTGTTGCTTTAGGGAATCTACATCCCTGGTTGTCCCAGATATGTGAGCAACCAACATCTGATAGGGTGTTCCTTATATAGCTCACCCAGTTACACTCATTAGGTTTTCTACTGGCTTCTACCTGTTCCAAGTAAGCTTTGTACAATAAAGAGGTGGGGCTGGAGGTAATGATATGCTGAAAAAAGTTAATACTGTTTAGGGCAGCTTTCGCCTTAATTGGTGTTCTACCCAGTTCACCTAAAACAGCCAAATTGACAGCTTTCGAGTGAACACCTAATAATTGTTTACAATGTCTTATGCGAACATTCTCCAGATAATTTTCTTTGAACAGTGAGAGGTGTAGGGGTTTACATTTATCCATATATCCCACCATGACCTCTGAGCCGTACAACAATATGGGTTGAATTAAGCTATCAAAAAGATTCAATGATAGATTGACATTCATTTCACTGGGACTTACAGCATTACGTATTGAAAAAATTGCCTTTCTAGCAGTAGCTGACAAATTTAATATAGCTTGATTAAAGTGTCCATTACTATGAAGTACAATTCCCAAGTATTTATATCTGTTAACACATTCTATAGGCCTTTCATTCACAGTAAAGTGGCCAGTGCACCGGTTTGATCCAAATGTTACAACTTTTGTCTTTTTGACATTAACAGATATGTCCCACTTGTCTGTATATGTACTTAATATATCCAGTTTTTTCTGCAACCCAGCTTGATCAACAGACAGTAAAACAATATCATCGGCATAAGCCAGACAATGAACAGGTTCATCCCATAGAACTGGTGACTTCTCACTATTCAGTTCACACAATAAATCATTAATAAAAACATTAAAAGGTAAAGGACTTACTACGTTGCCCTGGTGGACACCTCTTGTAACTGGGAATGTGTTGCTCAAGCCAATGCTTGTCTTAACTCTTGAATAGTTATTCGAGTACATGTTTTTCAGAACCTCATAAATTTTTCCCTTTACACCCACTTTTTGTAGCTTCAGGAAAAGGGCATCATGCCACACGGAGTCAAATGCCTTATTAAAATCTACAAAACAGGCATACAGTTTTTTCCCTCTTCCAGAGTATTGATCGATTAATGTTTTCATAGCAAAAACATGATCAGTAGTTCGACAACCTTTTTTTTTAAATCCCAACTGTGACTTTGATATCAAACCTTTATCTTCAATGAAACAAGCAATTCTTGCATTTAGCACTGTACAGAACAGTTTGCTCATGCAGATATTCAGTGTGATACCACGGCAGTTGTTTGTATCCAAAATGTTTCCAGTTTTATGAATGGGTACAATCAGACCAATGTCCCAGGCCTTGGGGAAGTATCCAGTTTCGAGGATTTTGTTGAAGATAACTACTAATGCCTCTTTTATGTACGGATATGCGGTTTTGATCATTTCATTATTTATCGAATCATACCCACATGATTTACCATTTTTTAATAACTTAACTGCCTCCTGAATTTCCTGCTCATGTATAGGGCGATTCAAGTTGCAAGCAGGGCCAGCTATTTTTTCTAGTATGGACAATTCCACTTTAACAGCATCTTTTCTATCGGCTTTCAAATTTTCTGACTCTGAGCTGTGCAGTGATTTGTAATGCTCATACCATGACCCAATGTCAATTCTGTCAGCAATATTGCTCGTACATGTACTTTCCTGTCTAAGTTTCTTTAATGTGTTCCATCCAGAGGAAGGGTCAGTATCAGAGGTTTCATTTAGTTCTTGCAATAATTTCTGTCTATAACATTTTCTACTTTTCTTTGTTTTTTGTCGATATTCCCGTTGTTTCTTGAAGAATTTGGTTTTGAGCATATCAGTTTTACTTCGATTATAAGAATTATTAAGGCTGGTCATTTCTTTGTGCAGCATTTTGCATTCCTTATCATACCACGGCTTATTTGCACGAGTATGTTTAGTTTTTTTTGAAAGGTTAGTTACTCCAGTAGATTTATTCACTTTCCGTATCTCACTATTATCTGCAGCGTTGATGATTAAGTCAGAAAGTAAGGCTGCACATGTATCAGAATCGGTATCAGGGTGGTATATTTTATCTAATATCCCATTAACAGCCATCTTCTCCAGGCTTTCGATAAAACTGGTGCTATCCTCTTGTTTCCATATATACTTCATAGGCAAGGGATAGATACATGTATCAGATAGCAAATAATCTTGCTTAGAATGAGACTGATCCACAGTCCACAGTCTTGTCTTTAACTTAACTGACACAGGTTTGTGATCAGATACACAAGTGAGCGGATGAATCTTCATCTCAAGTACAAGCTGTTTTAAATCAGTATTGACAATAATGTAGTCTACAACGCTACTGCCATTCTTCTTAATACAAGTAAATTCTCCAAACAAATCACCTAATGAACGACCATTAAGAATTCGGCATCTTTGGGATTTACAGAGGTCAATAAGTTTTCTACCCATTTGTTTAATGACCTTATCGCATGAATTTCTATTTGTAGATACATCACATGCATAAGAATCAGGTACAGGTATGTGTTCTGAATCATCGTCAGATACGTAGTCTTGCAATGTGCCCGTGCGGGCATTCAAATCACCTAATATAACAAGATCTCCCCTGCCGCCAAAACAAATCATATCCTCCTCGAGCTTGTCCATTAACTCGTTACTGAATTCACGACCATAGGTGGAGTTGTCAGGTGGGATATAGCTAATACAAACATATACATCATTCTTTATATGAAAAAATGTTTTGCAAAGCCTGACCCAAATAGCTGATTCGCAGACATTGTTATATATAGGTTTTACCCCATTGGCAATCTCATTTTTTACCAGTATAACAACTCCACCAGAGGCCTTTCTGGCCTTCAGATGTTTTGGTCTATGTTTTACATTTTTCAGAGTAAAGCCGGGCAAACAGATGTCAGAATCTTTTTCAGTGTATGTTTCATTGATACCAATTATGTCAAAAGATGAACACAACTTTATTGTTGTTTCATCATGTAATTTGTTTTCACGACATCCATGTAATTTATGGATGACTCCATTTATATTCCACACTACAATATGGAGTGAATTTCTGCTCAACATTATCAAATCGTGGTTCAAATGTAAATCAAAATAGGGTTCAAATGTAAACCAAAAAAAATAGGGTTCAAATGTAGACCAAAAAACAGAACGTAATGGACTGAGCGCGAGGATGGGCTAACATAGATACCATACATATGTATTTTCATGAGACAAATTAAATAATATTAATAATTATGTTACGTGTAACTCAGCTGATATGTCAGATCATAAGTGAATTTGGGACAAGCTTCAACATTCAAATTTGATATACATGCATCAGTGATCAATTAGCACTTTATCACAGTAGGCTACCAGGAATTACTTTTGTGTGTATATCACAGGTTGGATAATTATCACTCTATGGCATCCCGGAGTCCATGTATGTACATGATAAAATTACTCCATCAATATATCACAGGTATGGGGCTTAAATTGATCAGAAAACTTCAGAGCTTGTATCAATCATAATAAGTTACTAAAATAATTTGTACAGCAGATCATAATTCTGTGGTTGAACATGTAGTAATCAATTAAAATACTAAAATCATTTGACACAAATTGATCGATTGCCAGTACCGATACTGTGTAGTAAAATATGTGACGGGATGTAAATTATAACATAAAATAGAGTTAGTGGTTTCAATCTTTTATTTAACAATAAATACATGCAAAAATATAATGTTGATCAGGTATGCTTCCCCTCTTAAAGCTGATAATGCTGGGCATTCAGGTTATAGGGTTAATTCCTTGAAAGGTCATAGGGTTAACTCTCCCCTTGCTTCCAGGTGTATTGTGCATGCAGATGATTGACTGGTCTTAACTGCCTCACTGGTAGCTCTATTGTCATGCGTTAGCAGTTCTGCATTGTCCCTGTGTCCAGATGGGGACTGAAAACCTGTTCTACTGGCAGTATATGGAAATCTTTATTGTCATGTAATAGCCTCAGTCACATGGTTTCTGGGTTTGAGATAGTAGTTCCAAGAGAGTGCTATACTGGATTAGTCTAACATTTTATTCTGGACACTGTGGATGTGTGTGGCTGGCTGGGTTGGTGCTGGTACTAATGCTCAAGTATTGGTGAGTTTCTAGTTATATGTTTGGTTGTTTAGAGATGATAATTGCATAAACACTATTGTAAGATATATATTTAAAAGCGATTGCATAAAAACTATTATAACATATATATTTAATAAAAAAGAGCTCTTAAATATTAATCTTGTATATTCAGTGGAAAATGCCAATAAGGAATTTATTTATAATAGTCACAATATGTGAAGACATGATTGTACAAGCATGTTTACTAGTTGGACAAATATTTCGACATATCGTCCCATTTCACGAGTTGCTCAAACCTATAGTTTTGATTTGTATTATCTTTCATGTGTAGGTTTGGTTTGGCTAGGGACGGCAGTACCGTACTTGTATATATAGGAAGCCTGCGTCCCAGAGACGAGGTGAGGGTCTTGTATGAACATATGTCGCTGTAAAATAATGTGATGATGAATATATATATATGGGTATAAAGTAACGTGGCTATGAATATACATGTGGCGATGAATATACATACATGTGGTAAATTTAATGTTTAGTAACGTCTGGTCTTTTCTGTGATATACCCGATACGTGATAAGGACACAGAGTTAATTGTGAACTATTTAGAGGCATTCACTGTAATTTTTAGCTACATAGATTTTATATTGTGTTTTGTAGGGTTGATCGGTTAAATCGATTTGATCGTTGGGATCATCACATCCCTGAGTACTGTCATCGTGATTTGAATAAACCCTACTCATTATACACAACAAGTACCTCGTCGACTTCCATTACTGAATGAGAGGCAAGTTGCTGTTACATTGGCGCCCGATGGGGGACTACATTCAAGTGGTGACAGCCTAAGGACCTACATTCAAGTGGTGACTACCAAAGTCGGTCCTAAATCCGGATTATATTCAAGTGGTGACAGCCTAAAGTCAACCAAAGCCAGCCCTTAGCTCCAGCACAACCAGTTTGGGTGGAATAATCAGTTCATCGTACAGTTTTGGACCCATATGCGTGGACTAACCAGCATGCATTAATAGTGACAATGAACTTTGTTGATACTGGATTCAGTTGGATCTACAGTCGACAGTTAAGTATACTACTGAATTTGAGCACACATACATATACTGAACTCGTACCTGTGAATACTGACTTTGTGGCCACATATTAACATGATAAAGATTGAAATTATGTTGGCACATATCATTATCGAACAATTACTGGACTTTAACTGACCAGCGTTAATATATATCGATTCGCATATCTAGCTGTGCCGATATTGAACTGGCATGCCCGTGCATGGAGAGATCTAGCTTGTTTACGTTTATCGATATTGAACAAATAATAATAATAATTGGTTTATGTTGGTGACCTCATAATTGCATATGTTTACCGACTGAAGTCACATTTTCTGTTTAGACATTCATTGTTATACTAAATGTGTTTCAGCAAGAACAACAATAACAATAACAACAATAACAAGTTGAAAGTATATTGCATATGTGTTTACCAACTGATGTCACATTCTATGTTTGGACATTCACACATATTGACCTTGGGTTCAATTAGTGACCTTGGGTTCACACATAGTGGTCTTGGGTTCACACAGTGACATTGGGTTCACACATAGTGACACTGGGGTCACACATAGTGGTATTGGGTTCACACAGTGACATTGCATTCACATATAGTGGGACTGGGGTTACATATGTTACATTGGGTTCACACAGTGACATTGGGTTCACACATAGTGACACTGGGGTCACACATAGTGGTATTGGGTTCACACAGTGACATTGCATTCACATATAGTGGCACTGGGGTTACATATGTAACATTGGGTTCACAAATAGTGACTTCTTACTTACATAGTGATTGTGCACACACATACTGATATCACACTCACATAGTGACTTGCTCACATACAGTGACCTCGTGCGTACAGACAGTGACATTGTTCTGGTATACATGAACATTGTACACCCATATAGATGCCCAGTGATAGTATATCTGTGACTACTGCATACATTTGAGCTGATTGTTGCAGCCACGCACGCACATCCACACAGTCTTATATTGTTTAAATTATACTTGTATGCACAACTGTGATTTATATGTTTAGGGGCAAGACTCGTTCGATTCCGGTTGAATATTTATAATATATGGGGTCCATTATTGAGCCCGTAGTTTAAAGAAACTGGTTTTACATATTTAAATCACATTTAACTGGAGACTCACTCCGCGTGGGTGTGCAGGTACGGTGACCCATCAGTGAGGGCCATTTTTCCATGGTGTCCAGAATTTTTTTTTCAACTTTGACCATAACTTTATTTTTTTATGAAAGCTTGCATTGCTAGGTGGAACAGGTTTGTTGCTAAGGGAACCCGCTTGGTAAGTTTTGGTGCCTGGGAGGCAATACAGGATCCAGTCTTCAAGTGTGCATGTACTTGCATCTGTAAGTGTCTCCATTGATTTTCAGTTCTTTAGCTAAATTATCCTTTTGAGTGGCCCTGTTTGTAATTCTTCACACCCTTGTCCTACAAAGTCGTTGTCCACGATATCTTCTCACATACTCCCTTGACCTTGGTATTGGGTATCCTCGCCATTTTGCCAATCTTTAACCATGGGGGATGAGTTATCCAGAGATGAATTTCAGCAGTTTATGGCATTATACCGAAAGATGGGGCTGAATTCGGATGCGGCCAGTTCAGCTGAACTGAAGCAGGCCCTGACACCTAACGCTGTAGAGGGGGCGGCAGTCTCTGTACGTGATGGGTCTATTAGCCTGAAGCAGCCGCCCAAACTTCCTTTTTTCTCTGGTGATCCATCAGCAAAGGCAGAGGATTTTGAACTGTGGCACTATCAGGCTGAAAGATTGTGTCAAGATGCTAATCTTAAATCAGATACAGTTAATCAGGCAATCAGGTCATCACTACGTGGGGATGCAGCCCGAACAATGATGCGGATGTCACCAGAGACCTCCAATATTGGGCTGATAACCAAATTGAAGAGTGTCTTCGGTGAAGTGGAACTCGGAGATGATCATCTTGAGAAGTTCTATGGAACACATCAGGGTACAGATGAAACCACGACTGCATGGGGTTGCCGTCTGGAAAGTCTTCTTAGCAAGGCACTGAGCCAGGGTTTGGTGGAAGCAACACAGTATGACCATCTCTTAAGAAATCGTTTCTGGGCTGGTCTGCGACCGGAGTTGAAGGATCGCTCAGGACATAAGTTTGATACCATCGATGACTTTGACAAACTGTGTTATGCCGTAAGATGCATCGAACGGGAGCACCAACAACGTCGGGGTGAGTATAATGCTAAAAAGAATGCAGTTCCTGCCAAAATGGTGACTGCATTACAACCAGAGAAGTCGGAACTCACAGAAATAAAGGGGATGATCTGTCAGCTCTCGACTAGATTGGAGAAGATGGAGGGCCATATGACGGACAACAAACAGAGAAAAATGACTCTGCTGCCATCCCGAAGTGAACCACCTCCGCCTAGGTCAAATTCTGTTGAGCCATGGGATGGACCACAATGTTGGAAGTGTCGCCAATATGGTAACATAGCCATCGGATGTCGAGTGAAGACCGACCACATGCGAAAAAGTCCTTTAAACAGGAACGAATCTATTTCAAGGGGCGGACAATAGGTTCATTTCAGCAGAGTCCCGTAGATATATGTAGTAACCAACCGCGATTGCCTCCTGGATTGATTGGGCCATCTAATGAAGCTACGGTGTTGGTTAATGGGGTACTAAGCCAGGCACTCCTAGACACAGGGTCATCAGTATCTACCATTTCACATAGTTTCCACAGACAGCATTTGGCCTCTTATGAAATCCGTCCTTTGAACGATTTCATCCATATTGAATGTGCTGATGGGGAAAACTTACCTTATCTGGGGTATATAGAGGTCCAGTTGGAAACCAGAGGGTTAGATACAGAACAGTCCAGTCAGTGTTCCTGGTAGTCCCCGACAGTAGGTATAATAGTAACATACCAGTCTTGTTGGGCACTAATTTCCTTAGTCCCGTGATGGATTGTTGCAGACAGGAAGTTGGGTCCAATTTTCTCCAGTCGGCAAAGATGCAAACGCCTTGGTATTTAACGTTTAGAAGTATTTTGTTACAGGATAAGGAATTTAAAAGAAACAAAGGCAGATTGGGACTGGTGAAGAGCAGCGAGAAGTCCAAGGTAATCGTACCGCCAAACACCACCACGACTGTTAAAGGATCTATTTACAAGGCTTTACCGTATCGTGATACATGTGCGATGGTACAGTCGAGTTCTAAATCTACCTTGCCACCTGGTGTTGAGATTGCACCTGCTTTGTTCAGATTGCAAGGGAGGGGTGATGCAGAGTTGCCAATTCAGATTTCCAACTTGTCGGCTCAGACAGTAGTTATCTCCCCTAGGGTGGTGTTATGCGAGATCCAACCAGTCGATATAGAGAAAATTGAACCGTTAAAGGCAGGAATGCCAGATGCACAGCAACACCCTTTGGATAAAGTTGGTATTTCTGATGACATCACAGATGAACAGCGCAGACGCCTGGAAGATCTACTGCAGAAAAATAGCGATATCTTTTCCTCTGATGACCTGGATATAGGTCATACTACAGAGGTGAAACATGAGATTAAGGTATCTGAGGAAACGCCATTCAAACAACGTTATCGACGCATTCCACCGGCCATGTTCGAGGAAGTTAAGAAACATTTACAAGAACTGCTTGCTTGCGGAATTATTAGGAGGTCCAGCAGTCCATGGGCATCGAATGTCGTGCTTGTCCGGAAGAGGAATGGAGACCTGCGCATGTGCATAGACTACAGGGAATTGAACAAAAGAACCACCAAAGATTCATATGCACTGCCCAGGATAGATGATATGCTTGATCAACTCGCCGGCGCAAAATTCTTTTCAGTTTTGGATATGAAATCTGGCTATCACCAAATCGAGTTGGCAGAAAACGACAAACAAAAAACTGCTTTTACGGTAGGCCCCTTAGGTTTTTTTCGAGTACAATAGACTACCATTTGGGCTCGTTAACGCTCCTGCAACGTACCAACGAGAGATGGAACACCTCTTGGGTGACCTTCACCTTAAGGTTTGCCTGATATACTTGGATGATGTGGTCGTGTTTTCGCAGACTTTCGAAGAGCATTTACAGCGACTGGAAGAAGTTTTCAAACGACTGCGAGCTGGAGGTTTGAAGTTGTCCCCCAAGAAATGTGAATTTTTCCAGGAACGAGTGAAATTCGTCGGCCATATTGTTTCTGCAGAAGGGGTGCAGACTGACCCGGCCAAGATAGAGAAGGTCGTGTCCTGGCCAACTCCCCGCAATCCCGAGGAAGTTAGGCAATTTTTGGGCTTTGCGGGTTACTATCGTAAGTTTGTCAGGAATTTCTCTCGCATTGCACGCCCGTTGAGTGATCTGTTGCCAGCTACCGTGAAGAAAGGTCGAAGGAAGGCAGTGAAAACCTCGCAATGGACCTGGAGCTCTACTCAAACAGAGGCATTCCAGCAGCTTAAAGATGCATTGTCATCATCTCCTGTTCTTGGATATGCGGACTACACCATTCCTTTTGAGCTCCACACTGATGCCAGTTCACGCGGACTTGGCGCCGTACTCTATCAGGAACAGGATGGGGTCAAGAAAGTTATAGCGTATGCCAGTCGAGGGGTCAATAAAGCGGAGAGAAATTATCCAGCACATAAGCTGGAGTTTCTGGCATTAAAATGGGCAGTGACGGAAAAGTTTTACGATTATCTCTATGGGCACTCCTTTGTGGTATATACGGACAACAACCCTTTGACGTACATCCTTACATCAGCAAAGTTGGACGCTACAGGTCACCGATGGTTGGCAGCATTGTCTGCATTCGATTTCAGCATAAAATATAGACCTGGAAAAGGGAACACAGATGCTGATGCATTGTCCAGATTACCCCGAGCAACAGAATTGGAGGAACTCGCAGCTGAATCGATCCGTGCAATTTGTGGCAGTCATGAGGTGACCAATTATGTGGAAACCATGTGCTTCAGTGTGGAAGTGATCAGTGACAGTGAAGACGAGCAGGATGGAGATCTATCCAGTCTGTCGATCAGAGACTGGACAGGTGCACAGACAAGAGATCCAGTACTTATCCGTTGCTTCAACCAAGGTACGGATGCTAGGGATCTGGTACCAGTAACTTTCCGAAAGGAATTGAAACATATGCGGCTTCAAAGGGGCGTGTTGTATCGCATGGTGGACGACAAGCAACAACTGATGCTACCTACAGAGTTCATTAAGAGAAATCTTAAGGGATTACATGACGATGTCGGACATCCCGGAAGGGAGCGCACTCTGGCACTCTGCATGGAACGTTTCTACTGGCCAGGGATGGCTGGGAATATTGATCACTGGATAAAGAACTGTGAAAGGTGTATCAGGAGAAAAAATCCCACAAATGCCAGAGCGTCTTTGAACAACATACGCACGAGTCAACCATTAGAACTGGTATGCATAGATTTTCTCACCTTGGAAGTGTCTAAGGGAGGTTATCAACACATGTTAGCGTTGACTGACCACTTCACTCGGTATGCACAGGCATATCCGACGAGAAATCAGACTGCGAGGACCACAGCGGATGTTTTGTTCAATAACTTCTTTGTGCATTATGGTTTCCCACAAAGAATTCATTCCGACCAGGGAGCTAATTTCGAGTCATCTCATTAAGGAATTGTGTTCGGTGGCAGGAATTGACAAAAGCCGTACTACACCGTACCATCCGCAAGGGAACGGGATGTGCGAGAGATTCAATAGAACATTGCTCGACATGCTCGGTACTCTTGAACCATCTCGGAAAGTTGACTGCAAGTCTCATGTAGCACCACTAGTGCATGCCTATAACTGCACCAGACACGAGTCGACTGGGGTAAGTCCATTCTTTTTGATGTTCGGGCGGCATCCTAGATTGCCAATTGATCTCGCATTTGGTATAGATCGGTCGGGCGGACGACAGCCCCGAACGAAATATGTTACGGCCATGAAGGAGCGTCTGGCGGAATCCTACAGGCTAGCATCGGATGCTGCAGAGAAGGCCAGGATGCGGCAGAAAAAACATCATGATTTGAAGGTCAGAGGAGCCGTTATCTTCCCCGGGGATAGAGTCCTGGTCAGACGCCTAGCATTTGATGGCAAACATAAGTTAGTCGACAAGTGGGAGCCAGATGTATACGTGGCAGTTGACAAACCAAATTCCAACATTCCTGTGTTTAGGGTGGAGAAGGAGGTTGGTGAGGGCAGACGTCGAGTGTTGCATAGGAACCATCTGCTACCCCTGGGTTCATTGATTCCTGGTCCTGGCGTGGTAAAACCAGTTCCGGCTCCACGACTCCGAAGACTAGAGAATAGAGGAAGTCGGAAGGTATCAGAAGTGCTGTTCGTAGAGGAGGCCAGCGAGTCTGATGACGATCCTTCTGTGGTTGAGGTGGAATTGCTGCAGACGCATCCCCCTGAAGAGACCTCAGCGGCCAGTGTGGTAGATAACACTGACCCGGAGACTGAGGAGAAACCCTTGTTAGTGGACACGACCAACCAGTCCGAGCAGGTACTGGAGGTTGATGGCCAGGAGAATGGGTTAGAGGTGGGAGACGAGTCTGTAGAAGATCCACAGTCCATGACTGAGGATGATGAGGAATCTCTAGAACGGATGGATGAAGCTGGCCAGGCACCAGTCGAAGTGCAAGTTGAGTCCGTGTTGCAGCGACCATCGAGAAATCGGCACCCGCCAGCATGGATGAGCTCTGGCGAATATTGTATGCGTCAAACTGTTGGACGTGAGACCCAAGGGGATTGGCAACAGAGAGCTGTTTTCCTGCGATCCTTGGCAGAAGGTGGGTTGCTGGAGCGGATGCCAGACGATGCGTACCAAGCTATGTTGAAATTGATCTCGGGGTACGTATCGACCGCACCCGATTTTTAAATGTCGGGACGTCATTTCTCGAGGGCGGGGAGTATGTGACGGGATGTAAATTATAACATAAAATAGAGTTAGTGGTTTCAATCTTTTATTTAACAATAAATACATACAAAAATATAATGTTGATCAGGTATGCTTCCCCTCTTAAAGCTGATAATGCTGGGCATTCAGGTTATAGGGTTAATTCCTTGAAAGGTCATAGGGTTAACTCTCCCCTTGCTTCCAGGTGTATTGTGCATGCAGATGATTGACTGGTCTTAACTGCCTCATTGGTAGCTCTATTGTCATGCGTTAGCAGTTCTGCATTGTCCCTGTGTCCAGATGTAATAGCCTCAGTCACATGGTTTCTGGGTTTGAGATAGTAGTTCCAAGAGAGTGCTATACTGGATTAGTCTAAGGTTGCAGTCTACAGAAGGGCCATGGCATCTGAAATTAAACAGTAGGCAGATTTATTTTATGCTAAACAGCAACCGTGTTATTAGAGAACCCCCATAGCACTATATATTTTCTGAAAGAGTAGGCTCTTGACATAAAGCCGAAACAGATGTAAGCCTTGTTGACGAAAATCAGGGTCCCCATAACCCATACTGAACTTGCTTCAAACTTCAGGAAAATCCTCTAAAATTGGTCCAAAATGGGTAATATTCCCCTCCACCAAAGAAAAAACTTGTTATTCAATTGTCCTGAAACTCACCGACAGTGTGCCCAGTCCAAGGACCAACAAAAATTGGCAAAGAAAATAGGGTGTCGACCACGCGGTTTTCAAGCTCGATTTTACACCGTAAAGTATGCCATGTGCTCGTAAGCTGAAAATGGCCCCAATTCACAGCCACACTTTCACACTTCCATCTGCATAGTGAGGCATGGGCCAATCCTACTGGCAAAATACCATGTACTGATTTGAAGCAAATCAACTAGTCAACTGAATGATATCACAAATATCAATAAACAAAAAGCCAACAAAAATTCTCATGGGGTCAAACCTGGCGGAATTTTACTTTCAAAGAATTTGAGGGGGACCAAAAATCCGCAACTATGGACTGAGGCCTTTACGTGAAGGGTACTTTTTGTGGATTTTTTTTATCTACTCTTTTCAATCTATGGGTCTGTACAAGTATAATGATATATGACACTCAATGGTTGAGAGTCATATTAAGATAAAACAGAGCCACAACTTTCCCCCTACCCCATTCATATTTTGACAGTTTTTGCGACGCCATTTTGTCAGGCTGGACCGCTATGTCGAATTTGAATATATTTCACTGAAAATTTTGCATTCAGTACTAATATTGTTTTCTATTATGTTGAACACAATTCAAAACAATGATATTCACACCCAACACAGGACTGGAAGTATGAAACCAGCACAGGAGCTTGGGCTAGAAGGGGGGGGAAGGGGTGGATAACTCTTAGCATGACAGGGGAATATCTGTTACATTGTGTATAGTTGTGCCATCTCCAATGCTGGTTTTATGGGAGGGGGTGTGGGGGTGTGGTAGGGCTGTTTAATGGTCCCAGAGGAATTATTCTGTGACACTAAAACTTCTGGGAAATTCCTGGGACAATTGACACCCCCTCCCAATAAAACACCAACATTGATGTTGGCAATTCTACACATCTTGTAACAGATATTTTCTGGCCATGCTAAGAGTTATCCCTCCCCCCCTTTCCAGTCCAAGCCCCTGTGCTGGTTTCAGTCCTGTGTTGGGTGTGAATAGCATTGTTTTGAATTGTGTTCAACTTGATAGTAAACAATAGTAGTTCTGGATGTGAAATTTCGAGTCAGATATGCAAATTTAATGTTACCTGAGAAAATGCCTGTTCTGTCATATAGGTTGCAGTCTACAGAAGGGCCATGGCATCTGAAATTAAACAGTAGGCAGATTTATTTTATGCTAAACAGCAACCGTGTTATTAGAGAACCCCCATAGAACTATATATTTTCTGAAAGAGTAGGCTCTTGTCATAAAGCCGTTCAAACTTCAGGAAAATCCTCTAAAATTGGTCCAAAATGGGTAATATTCCCCCTCCACCAAAGAAAAAACTTGTTATTCAATTGTCCTGAAACTCACCGACAGTGTGCCCAGTCCAAGGACCAACAAAAATTGGCAAAGAAAATAGGGTGTCGACCACGCGGTTTTCAAGCTCGATTTTACACCGTAAAGTATGCCATGTGCTCGTAAGCTGAAAATGGCCCCAATCCACAGCCACACTTTCACACTTCCATCTGCATAGTGAGGCATGGGCCAATCCTACTGGCAAAATACCATGTACTGATTTGAAGCAAATCAACTAGTCAACTGAATGATATCACAAATATCAATAAACAAAAAGCCAACAAAAATTCTCATGGGGTCAAACCTGGCGGAATTTTACTTTCAAAGAATTTGAGGGGGACCAAAAATCCGCAACTATGGACTGAGGCCTAACATTTTATTCTGGACACTGTGGATGTGTGTGGCTGGCTGGGTTGGTGCTGGTACTAATGCTCAAGTATTGGTGAGTTTCTAGTTATATGTTTGGTTGTTTAGAGATGATAATTGCATAAACACTATTGTAAGATATATATTTAAAAGCGATTGCATAAAAACTATTATAACATATATATTTAATAAAAAAGAGTGGGTTAACTTTGTAGCCTGAATAACCGGAATGTAATCCATTGGAATCAGTAAGAGTCTGTTCATATATTTATGTTCCAAAACGAGCGTCTCCGGAAACCTACTGAATACTAGCTTGAAAACTGTGTCACTACAGTTTCCAATAGGTTTCCGGTGAGTTTTTGATATTGGAAACTTGATCCGTTCGCCCAGTGATTGTATTTGGACTACTTATATGTATGCAAAATGTACATATCAACAGGAAAAAGTTACACGAAATGAAAATGTCACAAGTACAAAAAATAAAGTGCTGTCTAAATTTACAGAAAATGTGATTACATCTCTTATCCATCAGCCCGGGGAACTTTTCTCTTTTTTCCGTAGTTCCAGAAAAACAAACCAACTATTAAGCTGTTCCAGTATAAACTTTGGGCGGAGGATTTGCCCGTTCCTGAGTCGAGCTCTTCTCTGATTTCCTTACTGGATGACGTGGAACGATGGCAACAGAAGACGAGAAATGGGCCCGTTTTAGTCCACTGCATGTGGGTAAAAATTAACAGTCTGGTATTGTTCGGTAGAGAATTAGATTTAAAGTCTGTAATCTGGACATTTTCAAACCCTTGACATCAAACCGAATTACGGTTTATATGATGCGGAAAGGTTGTTCACACACATTCATTTGTGCTACGGGATTTGTGCGAATAATTCGCCAAAGACCAGGTCGGATTTCATAATTACGCCAACGGTCACCTCCTGTACTGTACTTTAAATGCCAAAGTATCAGGGAAAATGAAATATAAAAACTATTGGTATCCCCAATCGAGCAGTTTGTTGGTTTCCAACAATAATGATGTAATCATGATCTAATGACAGAAGAACATACAGCAAAACACAATGAACAGGAGAGGCTGTATATTGTTACGATCAACCAGTATTTCGTTTCCAGCGAGAAATATATGCCTTTCTATCAACTGTTATCTATCAGTTTTAACACCACCGGTGTTCAACCTGAACGTGCATTTCATCAAATACTCAATAAAGAATAAACAAACATACTGTTTGAATCTTTAATCGACAACAATATTTACTCAGTTTGTTTTACCCTGTTGCTGAAATAAATACACCAAGATCTATCTCCAGAGCTGGGATCTGGTAACATAAATTCAATATACTTCACCACTGTCCATGAATGAAGGTGGCCTGTTCAACTGGGATCAAGGGGACCCCAGTTTTCGTCAGCAAGGCTTAGATCTTTCTCCGCATAGGGCAAGAGCATACTCTTTAAGGAAATGTCTGTTTCTATGGGGTTTCTCTTAACTCATGATTACTATTTAACATACAATGAAATAGCCTACTGTTTAATTCCTGACGCCGTGTCTGTACTAGATTGCTCCCCCTTGTCCGCGCGCATGACGTCAGTGTGCATACTCGGCTACTACGCCATTCAGCGACGTAAAGTGAGCATTTATGATAGGCTATAGTTAGATTGCTTCTATTCTGACAGGGACGGCGCGTCACATGGCGGTCTGTACTGTGTGATCAGCGCTATCATACAGAGGTTGAAGGTTGATCAGGAGGTGAACATTCTGCAGACCATCAAGCAGATGACGGTCAGTCGACCAGAAATCGTCACGAACATTGTACGTACTAAACACCCCAACTATACATACATGTTCTTTCTCCTAAATCACTCACTAAAATGTTGTCCAAGATATATGGAGAAATGGAGTAGAAAAGTCACCCCAGCTAGCAAGCCAGTAATGGCCCGACAGCTATCAGTTATCACTCACTAAAATGTTGTCCAAGATATATGGAAAAATGGAGTAGAAAAGTCACTCCAGCTAGCAAGCCGGCAATGGCACGACAGCGGCACTGAAGTCGGTGCACCAGAGGTTTGTTCACTTGATGTTTGCCGGTCCGTTGTCAAGAGCGGCTTGCCACTGGTGGTCCAGCTGAGGTCCATCTGTGGCTCTTCAACAGCCACGTGCTTGATTTGAACCTATTATGAGCCGACATCAAAAAATGGTTGGCAAGCCGCTGCTGACAATGAACCAGCAAACATCGAGTGAGCAAAAACCTCTTGGGGGCCGACATCCATGCCGTTGGTGGACCGTTGCTGGTGCTGGGTTAATCTATTGTTTAAAACTGATATCGGGAAAGGGCATTCACGTATATTCAGTTGAATACTTATGAGTGAATGTATTAAACTTGTTTTGTAACTGGTGCAGTAATTATGTCAACATATTAAGTGATATTTATGTGCATCCCATACATAGTCCACTCCCATGCGCTGCATGAAAACACTTACAACTGAACAATTCTCCACTTAGCATATTTTAACATTTTGCTTTATACTTGTTATATGTTATTTTATTGTATTTGCAGGACCAGTTCCAGTTCATACACGAGACGGTACTAGCATATCTGGACAGTTTCCAAACATACGCAAACTTCCAATAAACCAAATATACACATTTTTTTCGTAGGCCTGCTGTTTTTCTATCCGCTTCCTATCTCCGGAAACACGCCAATAACAGAAAAGATGTGTTTTAATCTTGAATTATTTTTCCCATAATTCATAACCTGATCAACTCGGAAAATTCGAAATTGTCACTGAGGAAAAGTTGCATTTTACTGAAAGGTATATACTATTTTAAAACATCTGTAGAAAATATATGCATTTGACAGGAACTGTGTACATTAGACAAAGTAAAGAGTTCAGAGTTTCTAATTTTATAATTAGAAGTGATAGATTCATCCTCTGAGTATTTTTTTGGAGAAAATGTGTAATTAATAAAGATTTTTTACCGCGAAGATTTAAAATGCGCAATCTTGATTCAGTCACGGACTAGATTTAACCCCTTTGGTAACCCAATCACGTTTTTCTCACAAAACAATTAGACGAGCAACATTAGTCAAAACTGGGGACTTTCACTATGATTCCGTCACGGACATTTCCCCAGATGATATAACGAAAAATCTGCAGTATTTCGGAGCATATTATACTTTATTTGAAATTTGACAGCAGTAACTAAGCGACAAGACATAGAAAGTCTACTTACAGAGAATACATTCTAAATAACGAGTGTACCTTCCAAACCGTGATTCCGTCACGGTGGAATTCATGTTGTGGATTATGGACTTTAATCTATGATAACCATAGTTTGCTATTTCTCGCTTTGGATGGATTACCGTCTGATATATTTATAGCTGATTTAATATATACATGTACGTTTTGATCTATTTTCCTATTTTAAAACTGGAGGCTTGGGTATTCGGGTTCATTTCCAGCCATCCTAACATATGGTCAAACCTGGGCGGGATAAACAAGCATACAGCTGAGAATTGCAATAATAGTTTGGATCTTGGTTTCTGGCTTATATTTCATGCTAAAATCTTGATGGTGCAACAAGTCAACATCTCTTTTCGCCCTTCATTTGCGCATTTTCTCCAAATGTTCCCCAAGCAGTTAAATATTATAGATTTTAATTTCATTTTGAGCACTCGTAGGTTAGTTAGCAATCCAATCTCATTGTTTTAATTTTAGGTGTAGTTGGAGATGCATTGTGATGCAGAGAATTTATAGAATCTAAATACTCAAAGTTGAACTCTGAGAAAAAAGTATGCTGCATATCAGTGAAATAACAATTCCAACAGTGTGCGATTGTATTTCTATTAGTTTTTTAGATTTACTATCTACCGTCTCGCGTATATCTTATTAATGTGCCATTCATGTAAAAGGTCGGTAAAATGGCAAATACATATTTCGAGATTCAGTTACATAATCTATGATCAGTTAGTCCTTTAGGTAGTCCTTTAGTCCTTTGTCGTTTAACCTTAAGTCATGTCCTTCATGTAAAACCTCGCAAAAAAATTCTCATAGATGCCTACTTCCTAAATTCTTAAATTTATCTGACGTGGGCGATTTGGGATGTACCGCAGCCTGGGGAGGGGACGGAAAGTGCCCCCTATAGATTTCCGCTAGAGGGCTGAAACGTACCACACTATATCTTTGAGTCACGCTCTACTAGAAAATGTCTATAATCTGAGATGGCCGCCATGATGTCACAGTGACGCCATTTAAAAAAACGGCATTTATTGGACGATTTTTCGGTCAGAATTTTCGAAATTTTTATTTATGTGTTTTCTTGGCAAAATCTGCATGACAAATTAATAATAATAATCTGATATGAAGTAAAATAGGTTTTACCCACTTTTCCATGCAGAAAAGCAAAGATTTTAAAGAAATCTGACGACATAACTTTTCTGGTACCTCACATAGCCGCCATTTTGAGTTTACCCATAATCCTCTCTTCTGATAGGCAAATATGCTCAAAATGACCCCACTATGATAATCTACAAATTCACGGAGTCTCCGCTATCTATTTTTTGCCGTTCCGGAGATAGGGGCAAAAAATAACAGGGGGGGGGAATTGCCTCACCCCCAGGCCAGGTTGGGTTAAAAGAATCAGCATATTGACCGTTTTTGTCCCCCAACACCCGAAGGGCTAAAGGGGGACTATAGTATTGGGGTCCGTCCAAGTGTCCGTCCGTGCGTCCGTCCGTATGAGCAATAGATTCTTTTCAAATTTGGTATTTGGGTACTTCACCTCAAGATCTTGCTTGGGATTGTTTGCCATGCCGATCCGCCTAGAGGTGGCGCCACCTGGGGCCAAGATCAAATTTAGTTTCCTGACAATAACTTTTGGAAAACTGAACGGGTTCTTTTTAAATTTGGTATGTGGGTACTTCGCCTTAATATCCCATTTGGGGTAGTTTTTTCATGCCGATCTCCTTATAGGCCGGGGGGGGGGGGGCAATTCAAAATTCTGTTTCTGGACAATAAAACCCGACTGGATTGGGACAAATTCGGTAATTGTGGGTACCTTGCCAATGGATCTCACTTGGAATTGCTCTCCATGTTGGGTGCTGAACGTTATACGGTTCCAAGCCAAATCAATTGTTTCAACGTCTCGGGTTCTCATTAATTTGGTTTAATCGATTGAAACAAGTTGTGAAACTAATGATAATAAAAGTGTTGGAATTGTTTGGGGGTTTTTCTTCATTTGCAGAATGCCTTCGAAGGTTTACTTTGGCTCTAATATGTTTTATGTTTGAATTGTCTTCAGTGAACTATTACACAAACTCTATGATTGGCTGGAAGTTCTTCCAGTTTTCTCCACAGACCAATGAAAATGCTGGATTACTGTTTGAAAATTTGAATTGACCAATCGTGTGCTTTAAATTTAGAGGATATCTTCTGATGCATTGTTGTTTCTATAAGACTCCATTATATGAATTTACTTTCCCAGCATATAAAATATTTATTCAGAGTTAATATTGTACTTTATTACACCAACTTACTCAGTAGATCTAATGGACTTGCCTTTGGTTCTTGTGATATTATTAGAAATATTCAATCAGTGCATTTGCCTTTGGGATCATCTGAATTCTTGTCAGTATACCGACATCTTTTTCCATCTTTTTTTTAATTGTTGCCTGTATATGGTAAGATTCTTCTGGTGGACGTCTCGTCTTCGAAGCTTGTCCTCTTTTCAAATCATTGTGATTGTAGTTTTGTAACGGTGAACTTCTCGTCAGGAGGCCGGTATCTTTTTCCACCACTGTTATTATGTTGCGTTTAAATGATATGGTATATAGCGTTAGTTTACTTTAATATATTAAGAAATGTGAATCTTGTGATAATCGTCATTTTGAAGATGAAAACATTTTATATCCTACTAAATTGTACGAGACCGACAAACAAGAATTACAAAGAGATGGTATTTTTTCCGATTCGGTTTCTCATGGTGAATATAAATTATCTGTTTGAAAACTATATAAGCAAAATCTGTCAATTTATAAAGTTAGCATACTGTAATAGACGGGACTATTTGTATCCGATACGAGTCACGTGACAACGGTCGGTAAAACTAAATGTTCAAAGTAGTTGATAAGCCCGGTTTAGAGCTGAATAAGCCCAGTTTAGAGCTGAATATATATTTGATACGTATTGTATATTATATCATGGCTGATGTACCTACCACCATAAGGAATAAAGTTAGTACTACTACTACTTTCCTTTCCTACTAGACCGCACTGCGGTGGTCTAATGGTTAGAGCGTCGGCCTCGTAAGCGGTAGGTACTGGGTTCGATCCCAGGCCGGGTCATACCTAAGACTTGAAAAATGGAACTTGTTGCTCCCTCGCTTACGCTCAGCATTAAGAGGATAGAACAAGGACTGGTTCGCTCGGTGTCAGTATAATGTGACTGAGTGGGGTGTCATGTCTGCCTACGGCATGATATTTCAGTGGGACAGCACTATAAAATGGCAGCATTAGATCTGCTCTGTTACAAGTAGGTGCCCCTGTCCCTCCCCCTCTCACCCCTTCCCTTCCCCGTCGTGATATAGCTGAAAAAATGTTGAAAGCGACGTTAAACCCTATTCACTCACTCATTCACTCCTTTCCTACTACTCCTACAACTACAGTACCCCTAGCGATATATTAAGGATTATCTATAACTTTCGCATGGAATACAGTTTACGTTAAAGCCCACAATATAACTGTCTGATAATACAGTAATACTTGTAACAGGAGCGTGTCAAAAGGTTCCATATTTTGACCATCTGGCTATGTCATCAAGCACCTCCATTCGAAGTATCTCAATTTTGGCGATACATATCGCATGCTGATAGCAAAATACGAACGTAGCGTGCAAGATCTATGGCGGTACGTTTCATAACTGGTGTCCAATTCCGCTAAACCCGGCGCTAGGGGCCGTATGAACCTAATGTATGTATTTCGAGAGCCTCATAGTGTACATATGAACAGGCACAATGAAAGCGTGACTGGGATACATCATGGTCTAGGTAGCGACTTGACAACGTATATCATATGGATTAAGAGTGCTTGTCGGCGATAGGGATTTGATATTTTTGGAACATAATGATGTTTTGCTGGCATCGTTGAAAACTGTTGACCGCTTTTGTCTTGCAGGAGATTAACCTAATTAGCCGTCGTGTAACGACGTGCTATTGGGAGCGTCTTCAGAAACTGTTCACTGGTCAATCGGAACAGCCCCGGACCCTGCGGGCGCCTCACTACCCGGCCAAGACGTCATTCCGACAAATCTAGTTCTATGTGGTTTGGATATGTTATATGTTTGAATTGTCTTCAATGAACTTTTACACAAACTCTGTGATTGGCTGGATATTCTCTCAATTTTCTCCACAGACCAATGAAAATCCTGGATTTCTGTTTGAAAGTTGAATTGACCAATCGTGTTCATCAAATTAAGAGGATATCCCATGATGCATTGTTGTTTCTATAAGACTCCATTATATGAATTTATTTTCACAGTATATAAAATATTTATTGAGAGTTAACATTGTACTTTATTACACCAGCTTACTCAGTAGATCTAATGGACTTGCTTTTGATTCTTGTGATGTTATTAGAAATATTCAATCAGTGCATTTTACTTGGGGGTCATGTGAATTCGTGTCAGTATACCGACATCTTTTCCATCGTTTTTAATTGTCTGTATATGGTAAGATTCTTCTGGTGGGCGTTTCCTCTTCGAGGCTTGCCCTCTTTTCATTGTGATTGTAGTTTTGTAACTGGTAACGTGACGACTTCTTGTCGGGACGCCGGCATCTTTTTCCATCGCCGTTATTATGTTGCGTTTAAATGATATGGTATATAGCGTTAGTTTATTTTAATATATTAAGAAAGGTGAATCGTGTGATAGTCGTCATTTTGAAGATGAAAACATTTTATATCCTACTAAAATTGTACGAGACCGACAGACAAGAATTACAAAGAGATGGTATTTTTTCCGATTCGGTTTTTCATGGTGAAACTAAATTATCTGTTTAAAAACTATATAAGCAAAATCTGTCAATTTATAAAGTTAGCATACTGTAATAGACGTGACTATTTGTATCCAATACGAGCCACGTGACAATGGTCGGTAAAACTAAATGTTCAAAGTAGTTGATAAGCCCGGTTTAGAGCTGAATAAGCCCAGTTTAGAGCTGAATATATATTTGATACGTATTGTATAGTATATCATGGCTGATGTACCTACCACCATAAGAAATAAAGTTACTACTACTACTACTTTCCTTTATTACTACTTCTACCTCTAACGATATATTAAGGATTATCTATAACTTTCGCCTGCAATACAGTTTACGTTGAAGCCCACTATATAACTGTCTGATAATACAGTAATACTTGTAACAGGAGCGTGTCAAAAGGTTCCATATTTTGACCATCTGGCTATGTCATCAAGCGCCTCCATTCGAAGTATCTCAAGTTTGGAGACACATATCGCATGCTAATAGCAAAATACGAACGTAGCGTGCAAGATTTATCGTGGTACGTTTCGTAGCTTGTGTCTAATTCAGCTTAACCCGATGCTAGGGGCCGTGTGAACCTATGCACTTCGAGATCCCCAGAGTGTTCATATGACAAGACACAATAAAAGCGTGACTGGAATACATCATGGTCTAGGTAGCGACTTGGATTAAGAGTGCTGGTCGGCGATACGGATTTGATATTTTTGGAACGTATTGATGTCTTGCTGGCTTCACTGAAAACTGTTGACCGCATTTCTCTTGCAGGAGATTAGCCAAATTGTATGCATACTATGATTTATCCTTTTAATTTGGTGCTAATGTTATTATATGAATTAGGTCTTTGGATTATGGACGCGGAAATTCTTTGATGGACGACGGCTGAATATTGAATGACGGAGTAGACGCTTGTATTCACATGGGGGCATTTTTCGTACCAATGAGAAAAACTAAGAAATAACATGGATTTCAACTGGATTTTAGGGATCAGTCAATAATGTGAAGTTTTAAGTTTGTTTTCAATATTATCATCACATGTATTGCTACTGATGAAAAAATAGCAAGAGAAAGGGTCCCTTTACTAGGTAGATTTCTGACAATAGAGATAGTTGGCAAAATTACTCGTTGAATTTGTGGTAGACTCAGAGTAAAAATGTAGATTTTTTTTGTTTTCTATTCTGAAAGATGATCAATTTATGACACGGACACACGTTAAATCAGAGTATGCCATACTCCGAACCCAATCCGTAATTTACATATCGAGTAAAACAGCTAACAGACTTTTTTAACATTTAACATCACATTATAATACAAACTAAATCAAGCTGTTAATTAGTTGCCTTGATCAAGAGACATAACTTTTGTGATCACAAAGTGTCGAAGCGCATGTTTCAGAATGACATGGGTACTTCAATGCCAGAAACAAAAGACTGTTTTGACCTTATTCTTTTCAACTGACATGAATTTTCCTTTGCAGATAAATGTAGGTTTTGTGATCCCTTGGGTGAATTCCGCTAAGTATGAAACCCCGTAATTGTCTATTTAGATAATTTTATCTTGCATTTTTCTTCTCTAATACGAGGCAAGTTTGACACTGGTCGTATTTATTCAGTTATCCAGAAACGATTGAATTTTACTCCAGCAAATTATGTCTATATTTCTCACGATAATGAGCACACTTATGCATAGCAAGTCCAAAGTTTTTATACTCCAATTTGTCGTTGATATTTTTCAAATGTCAAGTTGAGTGTGTCAAAATTGTAATCTTCTCTCTTGTCGTAGAGTCAACGTGAGAGAAATCCTGTTTAAACTCTAAATACATGTATGCACAACCAGAAAAATGGTGATGGCCCATCACTCTTTAATGGTGATCAGAGCTGAACATCACCTTTAAAATGTGATGAGTTAGAGTCATCACCTTTAAATTGCGATGGCCATCGCATTTTAAGGGTAATAATTTTGCCTCATCACTCTTAAAAGGTGATGACCTAAATGCTCATTGCTCATCACTGTTCAGAGGAGATGACCATCATTTTTAAACGTGATCATAAAACAGGGTGATGGCTCTAACTCGTCACCTTTTCGGAGTGATAGTTATCACCTGATATTCTGGCTGTATGGCCAAATATATGATACATACACACTCAAAATTAAAGTGTTTTATTTAACATTTATAAACGAGTTATATTTGTAACACGCCCAGAGAGTGTTGAAAATGAGACATCCCAAATAACAGTGCTGTGTCAGGAGCAATACAACAAATACAATGCTGAATAAAACCGTTGTAAAGTGCTGCATTGCTTCTTATACGCACTGTAATTTTGGATATAACACTTTTTTTCAAAACTTTTTGAAAGTGTTACAAATATAACACTTTTTATAACATTGTCACTTCTCGGACAATTATAATGTTAAATACAATACTATGATTTTTAGAGTGTATATGATAGTATATTAGTTTTAAAATTTGCAATAAAAAAATTAATTGCCAAGTCCTGATCATGATTTTACCATTCTAAACTGTTCTAGAGATGTATCGTTCCAGAGAACAGAACTCTGGTAGCAGGGCGTGACTTTGCATTTAGGAATTTGTATACACCTGTCCCCTCAGACGTGCCATTTTTCTATGAACAATTCACTGACATATGGTGAATTTAACTTCTGTGATGACTTATAAAGAACCTGGCCGGTTTAGCGAGATGTTGGCCCTGGTTGTGTTGCGATTTGAGTGTCAAGAATGAAATATTACTTATGAAAGAAGTTTTCCCATTCGCATGAACGAAACGAATTTGTTATATACTCAGAATAATTTCAGGGATTCAGTATTATGATTTCTCAAATAGCAGAGACAGGAAGTAGTATATTTGTGCTAATTCGTGGATTTGGAGGCGAAAACACCTTCTATTTCTCTTTGTAATCATATGAAGATCGACCAGAACCAGAGTTGGTTGGTTGTTTTAAGTTTAACGTCGCACCTAACCTTATTGGTAACACGGCGACGTTGACCCAAACAAACATACCCCAGCAAAACCCTAGACGTCAAAAAAACGACCAAAACTGTGAAAAATTTTGAATTTCGAAAATTAGGCTCTACAGACACTGATCACAATGAATCGTCAGAGAGCCTAATTTGTTTGGAACTTTAATATACCTCCGGTGCCAGACAAACATGGTACAAACCATGCTGCCCTAAGCAGGATGGCGACCAGAACCAGAACCACCATTGGTTCACAACTACCCATCTAATAACGGAGTATCCATTTTATGACCATTTTAAATTATTACCTACAGGACGGGAGAGAGGGAGGGAATTTGGCTTAATGTCCCACTCAAGTTTGTTTCACTCATATGGTGACAGTCAGTTTGTTTGGCGGAGGACCTACAGGACGGGACATCACTGGGCAGAGAGATCCCGCTAGTGATCAACAATGTGAATTAGACCAAAAAATTACAATGGATGAAGTTTTAACTATTATTTGTAATTCGAAACCAGATAAACCTCCAGGTATAGACCGAATTCTGAACGAATAAAGTGTTGGAAGAAATGAATTGTCACCGATACTATGCAGGCTGTTTAATGTGATTTTTGATTCAGGTTATTTCACAAAGTCATGGCGTGGACGAACAATCTTACGCATATTTAAGAAAGGTGATATTGATTCGCGAAACCTTAGAGGAATCACGCTTCTGAGTTCAGTTTCTAAGATATCTACGGGTATTCAAAATGCCAGACTTAAGCAATGGGCATCCGGTCTTGACAAAATAAGACGCACTGTTCGGATTTAAGGAAGGTAGTGGTAGATTAAAGACGCTATTTTCACACTGGGTCTCATTAATACTTATTTAATTAAGGTTAAGTAACGGCACTGTGTATAAACAAGCATTTTATAACACTTGCGCCAATAACAACGAGATAACCGCGCATTTATTACACGTTTTAGCACGGTTATGTGAAATCAACACCCGTCAAGCGCAGGTGTTCATTGGGAGATTCCATTTCACAAGTCGGATGTGGAAAGGGACGTCTGCTTTCATACAAGTAACAATCCATTAAAACAAACGAATAAATTACAAGGTGGAATTTCTTTCTCAAGTTTGTTGTTTCCATTGTGAAATTGATTAACCAAGCGACACAAATAGACATATATCCACGTAATTTCCACACAGCAGACAGTATCACTCCCCATTTAAGAGACCACATTAACTCGTCCACCGAGATTGGAGCATCAGTTGACGAGTTTTTTTCAAGAAAGGGGAGAAAGGTTGTCAAAGTTTAAAATATGTTATCAACTTTTCATTATAATCTTTCTTGATAATCAGTTTGGTTAGTGCAGTAGAATAGAAATAATGTTTTCATAGGCGTGCTCAATGGTAATTTTACGCACGGTTAGTTGAGAAAGTTTATTTTTTGTGTTCTACATCCCCTAATCATGGGTTGATCGAAACGTTCCTGGCTGTTCAGATGAGTATAGCCTACAGTTTTTTTTATTATTCACAGCATCCCATAAAGATTGAAACAGCCGCCTCGTATAATTACAGATAGAGGGTCTGAAATCACTATATGAGATTTCAACAGGATCAACCTCATCATCTAGGGCAGCCTTAGCCATACTATTGGCCTCAGAATTACCTTTGATGCCAACGTGACTATTGGTAACCAACAGAACACATCAATCTGTTGATCAAATCTACAGTCCTGTAGTTGTAGAATATTCAAGACAGTGGGATGAGTCGAAGTCTCACTTTTTTCGCTTGAAGGCATGCCAGTGAATCTGAAAATATGACATATTTTTTTTCCTTTTAGTGGACACAATACATTCTAAAGCTAACAATATAGCTTTTGCTTCTGCAGTGAATATCGAACTTTCACCTGGTAGTCGACAGGTTTTAGTTCTGGAACTAAAGTGGTAGCGCATCCTACTCTCTCATCATCTTTAGAACCATCTGTGTAAATAACCTGATGTGATCTGTATTTTTTCTCTCAGCAGACCAAATTCCTGTGTATTCAAGAGGTGGCTCGTATTTGCCTTTTTATATTTCGTTAGCGTAATATCTACTACTGGTTGAGCTAACTGCCATGGTGGAATTGGTAAGAGCTTGTTAGGTAAAATTTGACTAATCTCAATACCAGCAGCTACAATGTGTGGTTTCATACGAACTCCAAGTTGTGGAATAAAGCAAAGTGGGATATCTAATGCTGAATAGGTTTCATGAGCTGAGGAAAAATGTGTATAAGAACCATTTTAAAAATACACAAAGAATTATTTATATAAAATCTTCAAGAATTTTTCCTTCACAACTCTCTTCATTATCCCAAAAGTTACTACGGCCGTTAAAATCACCCATCTTCATCTTCACCTTCTTCATCTACTGAGGGTAGCGCATTTCTAGCATAATCTCTGGTGAGCTCAGAAACCACATTCGCATCTGGGGTAAAATTCAAGTCACCACCAGAACAGGCAGTTGAATCGGCATATTCGAGCAGTCTTTGTGTTATTCGCCATACACGAGAGGGGTATTTGTCCATCCACAAAAGGCGCGGCAAAAAAAGTCCCACCCCCCTATACTGTTGAAGCCCCACAGAGATGACGCAGGATATTGAGGGTGCTGAATATTAGAATTTTCTCGTCTCCGTCGTTCGCTAGAAGGAAGTCGCCTCCCGCTTCTACCAGCTCCCTTCTAGGCTGATGTCGGACCGGTAGAGGGCGGATTCACTCCAGTGAATGTGGGCAGGTTCCTCGCTACTCTTCAACGTGGGTAGTACCGTCGAAACGAAGTTTGAATAACTCCTCCTTATAAATGGTTGATAGTTTCTCAAATGCTCTTTTTGGTTTAAACAGTACCTTCTTCCAACTAAGATATGGGATGTAATCGGTGAACAGACATAGCATATATTAACACCGCTCCCCACATAAAGTGCATTACAATAAAGTTAATGAAATATATACATAACATGCTTCACAGAGAGTAGTGGATAGCGTAGTATTGAACTGAGGACAAACGATGAAAAAAAGAAGAAATAAGCAAAATAAAATATGAAAAATAGTGCAGATGACGACTTGCAACCTTAACATATAGTAATGCGAAGCGGGGGAATTAGGTCGTGCATGTATAGCATATAATTAAACAACAAATCTATTTGAATTGAAAATATAGTCGTTTTCCTCATAGTTTAGATTATCCCTGCCAAATTATAGGGTGTTGATATCCATGGTGTAATTTAAGTGAACGTTTAAAAGATTCAGTCTGAGATTAACATGACTTGAGCTCAGGTGAGTTGACACTCTCAGTTTAGTGTGCATAATCTGTACCTCCCGTCTCGATCCCATATAGTAGAATTTAGGCCCCGCGTTATTTTGAGCGGAAAGGTTTTTTTTATAGAATAATGGAAAAGAAATCGATTCTCTATATTGGGTTCTAATCCGTTCCACATTCGTGTGACAGAAGGTAAAAAAAGAAATCGTGTATAAAACAGTTCTTCCAATATGCAATATCAAGCCATTTGCATCCCTGAGTGGATAATGGATGGTTTCGTATACTCGAGTGAGCACAAGAGACTAGAGGTACTGTGGAGCAACTCGATTTTATCATTTTGTAAAACAATCTTAGCTATGGAAACTTTGAAATTTAGGTACATGATTATCTGATAAAGAGTTTTTGGCAATTGTTTCACCTAGCTTATTTGCAATTTCTACTGTCAGTTAACACCTGATTTCCATCGTTGAGATGATGAACACCAGATTTGGAGCTTTTACCTTTTATTCTTTGGATCATATTCCACACTTTTGTTATCGGAGTATGTGTATTTATCTTAGAAACATAATTTTTCCAAGAATCACGTTTGTTCTGTTTCATGGTTCTACGAGCTCTAGTTACTCTGAGATCTTTCAAATTTTCAGAATTTGGATGTCGGCGGAAACACCGTTCAGCTTTCTTCCTACATATCCTTGCTTCTTTGCAGTCATCATTAAACCATGGTTTTTTAATATGCGCAACTCCTGAAGATGTGGGTATGGTTTGGTTAGCAATTTCAATCAGCATATCTGAGAATAACTGTATAGGATCTGGAATCTCAGCAAAAGAAACTGCTTGTAGTTCTTGTGAGCAAAGCTTTTCAAATTCTGACAAATTTGCATTCTTGAAATGATAACTTGTTAAAGGTGGGCCATCAGCTGAATGAACAGCTTTTAAGACAGTGGGAAAGTGATCACTTCCACAAAGGTCATCATGAACAGACCAAGAAAATTCTACGAGTATAGGAAGGTCGCAAATTGAGATATCTGAAGCTGAATAGGTTCCATGAGCTGTGGAAAAATGTGTATAAGAACCATCATTAAAATACACAAAGAATTATTTGATATAAAATCTTACTAAACTAATCTTACTTACTAAAAAATTACTACGGCCGTTAAAACCACCCACCAATAAACAAGGTTTAGGGAGCTGATCATAAAGATTATGAAGTTCACCAAGACAGAGACCTCCAGATGAAGGTATGTACACCGTGCATAATGTGAACACAGAATTCAAAGTAAGGCGAACTGCTACAGCTTGTAAATCTCTTTGAATCAATAGGACTGTGCAAAACATCCATTTTAACAAGTTTTGAACAGCCACCTGTAGCCTTTCCATGCTCTTGCAAAGCATAGGAATGATAGGGTGTATAATGACGTAATTCAAATGTATTTTTATCTGCTTCTTTGAGAAAAGTTTCATTTAAACAGAGAGCTGAGGGTTCATAATCCTGAGTTAACAACTGAAGCTCATGTAAATTTGGCCGAACTCCTCTGCTGTTCCTTTGGAGGAGGTATTTTTAGTCTATATGAAGAAATAACACACAAGAGTACACGCATTAGGAAATAGAGTGTCAACTTAGCCATTATTAGCGTTTAATTAAAGGTCTTCTTCTCTGGCTTTTCTGTTCTTTTTTCTGTTCTTCTCACAACTGCTGCATATCTTTGTCTTTATTTCTATAAATTCCTTGTTCGCTCTTCTGTTCACATTTCTTTTTCAACCTCTGGTTTAAGGAAGACTTGTCGGGTCGCTTATTATCACAAGATTGATCCATGTGCTCAACGACCGCGTTTTTGTCTGAGGAGAGGTTTATAGGTGTATCTGTATTGAGAATGGAGTTATCAACTTCCTCTTCACCTTGATTTTCATATTCCATGAGTATCTCATTGCTAGCTTCATCACTAGTGAACACATCATCGGGAGCGAAGTTCGCAGGTATATCCGTTTCAGAAATAAAACCAAAATCTTCACCTTCTTCATCCACTGAGGGTAGCTCATTTCCAGCATCATCTCCGGTGAGCTCAGCAACCACATTTTCATCTGGGGTGAAGTTCAAGTCACCACCAAAATGCACAGGTGCATCTACTGAGGGTAGCTCATTTCTAACATCATCTTTGGTGAGCTTAGCACACACATCATCATCTGCGGTGAAGTTCAAGTTACCACTAGAATGTACAGATGTAGAACTAATGTCTTCATCTTCACCTCCTTTCCCATCTACTAAGGCACCGTTTCCAATTATCGTTCGCGAATGAATCGTTTATTTCGTCAAATTTTCTCGAAGTCGCGATTTTCCAAGGCGCGAGGGAATGGTTTTTTTTCTTCAAAATAAACGATTCATTCGCGATCGCTGTTCGAATGGGTTTTTTTTCTGTTGTCAATCGTTTTTCAATCGAGAAAATTCTCGCGAATAAAAAGCGATATCGCGATTCAATCGCTTTTTAATCGAGAAAACGATTGAAAAAAAAACGATTGAGGATTATAGCCGAAAGTAGTACGCCATTGGTTCAGCCTGACTGACCCGCATACACGTTCGAGTTTCTAACACTTCAGTCAGACTATATAAAGTTCGATCACTTTTTCTTCTTCCTTTTCCATTCTTTGCCTAGTTGGCGGTTATATAGATACGATGGGGATATTGAAAGAAATTGAAAAAAAATATCTATATATATACATAGGAATAATGGTTATGCATATAATTATAACTTCATATTTACATATATTTTGTACGGGACACAGGCCCGGATATGGTCAGATTGGGTCATTTGCACTTGCAATTTTGTCTATTATTTTGGGTATTTCTGTGTTTTAAAGCTGGTATTATTCCAGATTTCTTGTGTAGTATTTTTCGTGAACGTTTTTGGCATCTGTGCGGGCTGAGATTTTGAGTTGATTCATCAGATTTTCGCTGTACGCGTGGTTTTTTGTCCTACGATCACCATTTTCCTTGTGTAGATAGATGGCGCTGTATTGAATATAACATTGTCATACGGGGCTTTTGAGTCTTCGCAAGCACTTAATTATTAATATATAACGCGGGCTATTTGTAAAAATTTTCACAACTGGTTAATCCAGTAAGAGATGAAATTATATAATATTCAGTTGGTTTTTGGCTTGAGCTTCCCTTTGGAATCATTCATAGTTCATTTATCAAAATATAAAATTAAAATAAAAGTATTGTACATATGCGAATCCAACCGTTATATGCGATTCAATCAAAAAGATATGTATTTGATATAAATATGAAATCACTGCCGCGAATATTCTTATAATAAATAAAATTAACTTCATGGTGATTTTTAACTTATTCACATCTCAATAGTTTAAAAACTGTACCAAAACATGAATGGATATCCTTTCCTAATGTATGTTTTACTATAACAAAATATACATATTTAATTACACTATTTTTCACCTTAATTAACCTAGAAATTCTCGGCTGGAGGGCTAAGCTGTTCTGGGTTATCGCCATGCGCCCATTCACACCTCTATCAAGCCTGTGCCGTAATCATTCTGATAACTCAAATCCACTTATGACCTATACCCGGTATTTACAAAACAAGATATTGTGACTATCATCCTGTATCATTAATACATTGTCGACTCACACGATTATTGAATAAACATGTAATTTTGTCATTTACGCTTCGCCAGAGTAAATCTGAGCGCGAACCTCACAGGAAGCATGTTACAGGAATATGAAGATATTTCCAGCATACGCCCTACTTCGGCTTGTATAGGAGACTATAGATCGTGAATCATATATATTATTCGGTTATCTTACGCATTTATACAGTATAGTATAGTAATATAGGTTTTTCCATCGACAAATCCGCAATCAACATTACATGTAGTTCCCAGTTCGCGGATAGAGCGGCGTACGACGGCAACACGGCCTATGTGTCAAATATCACTCCGCCTCACGATTCTCTCGCGCCTTGAAAAAAAACGATTCTCTCGCGATTGAAGATTCGCGATCAAGAATGGATCGCGCATGGGTAAACGATTCAAAAACGATATCGCGAGAGAATGGTTTTTTCCAGAAAAGGTTCAATCGTTTTTTCTCATTTTTTTTCTCGATATCCTCGCGACTGATCGTTTTTCAATCGAGAAAATTGAAGAAAAATCGCGACTGAAGAAAAAACGATTAATGGAAACGATCCCTAAGGGCAG
>JAVTVY010034446.1:0-14341 GCA_036873755.1 Hanleya hanleyi
TGATTTGTGGACCGTGCCGCCCACACAAACCAGTGTCGAACAAGGATTATGGGTGGAGCATCTCCCGCTTTCCAGCATCAACGAAACCGGGCCCATCGAGTTCACCATCAGTAATGCGGATACGGCCTATGTGGATTTAGCCCATACCTACTTGTATGTGAAAGCTAAGGTGGTCAATGGAGCTGGCACCAGAATCGCTGACCAAGCAACGGTGGGCCCGACGAATCTCTGGCTGCACTCGATGTTTCAGCAGGTGGATATTTTTCTCAGCGACAATCTCATCAGTGACTCCACCAACACGTACCACTATCGAGCCTACATCGAGACACTGTTGTCGTATGGCCGAGAGGCTAAAAAATCTCAGCTGACAACCGCTTTATTCTACAAGGACACTCCCGAGCACATGGACACGGCGGACAATGGGGGATATAACAAACGGAAGGCTTTCACTGCGAACAGTACCTCGGTGGATATGATGGGTCGACTGCATGCAGACATGTTCATGCAAGACCGGTACCTCTTGAACAAGATCCCCATCAAAATCCGACTGATACGGGCGCCTCCGATCTTCGCCTTGATGGCCACTAACGTAGAGGGGCATGCAGCGGACTATAAGATTGTCATCCAAGACGCAGTCCTGTATGTCCGAAAAGTGAAACCGAATCCAGCCGTTCAATTGGGACACATGAAAGCCTTGGAAACAAAACCAGCCCAGTACCCTATCCGACGTGTGCAAACCAAAGTGTTCTCTGTGTCTGCTGGAAATATGAGCACCAACAAAGACAACCTGTTCCTGGGGGAACTACCTAAGCGATTGATCCTGGCCTGTGTGGAAAATACCAGTTTCAGTGGAGCCTACCCAGAGAATCCGTTTGACTTTAAACATTTCGGCATCAATTTTGTGGCCCTGCATGTGGATGGACAACAGGTGCCAGCTACGGCCTTAACACCGAACTTTGGGCGCAGGAATTTCATTCGAGCCTATCAGAGCCTGTTTACAGCCACCGGTCAAATCAACCAGGACGAAGGGAATATGATCGGTCGGGAGGACTACGCGAACGGATACACGTTGTTCTGTTTCGATCTGACCCCCACCTTAGAGAACGACCATCAGCTGGCCCTGGCCAAAAGCGGCGCAAATTTACGGTTGGAAACTAATTTGCACTTTATGCTCCGGCGACCACCGTCGCCGCAGACTCCGCCGCCGAGCTTGAGCCAACATCATCTGTGGCTGCAGATTGGGCGCGCAACGTCCTGTGTGACTTCACTCCACACATGGATACAGACCAGATAACCACCGCAGCTGTGGAGAAATTGCGACCCAGATACACGCAAGGGTCTTTCAAGGGGTGTTCGCCTGAGACAGAAGTTTCCATTAGACCGTATGTATCCTGCTGCTTTTATGCTTTTCAATATGCTGGGCCTTCGATGATCGACCCGGTGACTGGGCGGCTGTGTGCTTGACAGAATAGTAGTGTTTGAATTACTTCTTATCTGTACGGCCTGCCACCCTCCATCCTGATTAACAGACCCCCTTATGGATCAAGGCACAGAGACGTGGTGTTGGAACAGTCAAACGTTGCAAAGCTTGGCCAGTAGCGTGTGCGGACAATATTGCTTGTTTTACCTGTACCATCGATGCTGGGGAAGACCCGTATCTACCATTGTACAGATGTTTGACGAGTACCCCAAGGCCGAGGACCGCGATGTACTCGTATATGACTGGGCCGCCCATCATTTCAATGTACAAGCCCCGTTCTGGGCTTGAATGCTTTCAATGTACACACGCCCGCTGTTCTGGGCTTAAGGTTACAAGCCCCCTGTTCTGGGCTTCAGTTCTTTCAATGTACAAGCCCCCTGTTCTGGGCTTCAGTTCTTTCAATGTACAAGCCCCTTGTTCTGGGCTTCAGTTTCACGTGGTTGTTCTCACGTTGTTGTTGTTACTGAATAAAAAACAAAATGAGATCTCACCAAAAAAAACCCTGTCTTGTGTGTTTTATTCATAATGTACCCAATGCCCAATGTGGGAGATTCAGTCAAACTGAAATCAGTGTAGAGCAATGCCAAATGTAACCCATCAAGTTTGAATGTAAGAGCACTTATAGTAAAAGACAGAGAGCCAATGAAATCAGCCCACAGACCAGCACGTGCTTGGTCTAGGTTTGGAGCGGGCATTTCCCATTGAGGTACGTGCGTGTATACGGTAGAGGAAGAGACTCACCCAATGTATAGATTATGTTGATGACTATAAGCCCAGGTAACCCATCAAGGTTAGAATGCAAGAAGCACTATAGTAAAATAGAGAGCCAATGAACAGCTTCACAGACCATACGTGTTTTTGGTCTAGGTTTGGAGCGGACATTTCATTGAGGTACGTGTATACGGTGAGTGAAGAGACTCGTCCAACACGTATAGATTATGACTATAAGTTCTATGAGCATAATGCATGAAAGTGGCTTTGAACACCATATTAGCCAATCAGTGGCCTAGAATGGAGCCAAAGGTAACCCATCCATGTCCAGAAAAACATTACCTGGGTGTACAAGAACCCAGATGTAGGCGCGGACGTCAGCGAAAGCACACCGTGAGTACCCCAATTCGATTGGCTGATTGTTCGACCGCGATTGGTTCTTTTTCTCGACCGCTGATGGGGCTCTTTTTTCTCGACCGCTGATTGGTCCAAATGGACCTGCCCATCTTTCCCAGGTTCATTTACAATCCCCTTTTTTGTGCTCAAGCTCTGACTATCGCGATGCCGCAACATTGTCTCATTGGACATTGGACCGTTTGACCTGGAGGTGACCCTTTGACCTTTTGACCCGCGTCCGCGCGGGCACTGCCGGGGATGACGCGCGCACTTCCGGAGAACCCGCGCGCGCGCGCGCGCTCGCGCTGCGGGGCGGGGCGGGGCGGGGCGGGGCGGGAAAACACCCCGGAGGGTTGAACGTTGGAACTCTTCTGGGTTTGGAGGTAGTTTTAGTGAAAAACCCGGAAGTGACGTCACAACCCCACCACGTGACCTGCGCAGCAGAATGGATACGCGACACCCTAGTGTAACTCCCTCACCTAGGCTTCACATGGATACCTCACTCGATCCCATCGACCCACTAGGGGCCCACCTACACCCCAACACGTCTATTTCTATACTACGGCAAGACTGCGCATGCGCAGAATGCCGATAGTTCAACCCCACACCCAGCCCATCAGATGCCCCTTCACGAATGCTTCACTTTGATACCTCACTCGACCCCATTGGCCCATTAAGGGCTCCCCTAGCTCCAAAACGTCTAGCGGGATCCATACAGGTTCCAGTTTTCGACACTAGGTGACCACATCCCGACAAAAGGGCCAGTTTTCGACACCGGATGTGCCGCCATCTTGAACATACATGCCGCCATCTTGGATATGTCCCATAATGCACCGGGTCAAAATACTCGCTTCTGATTGGACGAGAGCACTGGAACGGATTTGAAATACTCGCTTCTGATTGGACGAGAGCTTCGCACACCCAACCCATCAGATGCCCCTTCACCTAAGCTTCACTTTGATACCTCACTCGACCCCATTGGTCCATTAGGAGCTCCCCTAGCTCCAAAACGTCTATGTCCATAACCTTGGGCCACCGCGCATGCGCAGAATGCCACTAGCTCAACCCACACCCAGCCCATTAGATGCCCCTTCACCTAAGCTTCACTTGGATACCTCACTCGACCCCATCGGTCCATGAGTAGCTCCCCTAGCTCCCAACACGGCTATTTTCATACCCTTGGGCCACCGCGCATGCGCAGAATGCCGCTATGTCAACCCCACTAGTCCAGTCAGATGCCCCCTCACCTAGGCTTCACTTTGATACCTCACTCGATCCTATTGGACCATGAGGGACTCCCCTAGCTCCAACATGGCTATTTCCATACCCTTGGGCCACCGCGCATGCGCAGAATGACGCTAGTTCAACCCCACTAGTCCAGTCAGATGCCCCCTCACCTAGGCTTCACTTTGATACCTCACTCGACCCCACTGGACCAGTAGTAACTCCCCTAGCTCCAACACGGCTATTTCCATACCCTTGGGCCACCGCGCATGCGCAGAATGACGCTAGTTCAACCCCACACCCACCCCATCAGATGCCCTTCACCTAAGCTTCACATGGATATCTCACTCGACCCCATTGGACCAGTAGTAACTCCCCTAGCTCCAACACGGCTATTTTCATACCCTTAGGCTACACGAGTTGTCTCCCTTGCGTCAATGTGTGCAGATGGCGCTACGGTCGACGCCGTGATATGGAAAGGGCATCCCCACACCATCCTGGAGCCGCCATTTTGTTTGTTGTTTTCTTGCGGAGATACACGGGACAATAAACACTCGACCCTAGGGTGGCACAGATGCTAGACTGATCCTATTAACATGGTACAACACCTATAGATTATGTTTACTACTAGGACGTCAGCGAAATACTAGTACTCATCCTCCGCATGGCAGAACTGTAAAACCCAGAACAAGTCTAGACATGCCTTGATCTCTCACTCGATGCAGCCATCTTAAACCCAGCACCCACCACCACCACCAACCGCCATCTTAAACCCACCACCCACCACCACAATCCGCCATCTTAAACCCACCACCCACCACCACCAGCCGCCATCTTAAACCCACCACCCACCACCACCAGCCGCCATCTTAAACCCACCACCCACCACCACCAGCCGCCATCTTAAACCCACCACCCACCACCACCAGCCGCCATCTTAAACCCACCACCCACCACCACAATCCGCCGCCATCTTAAACCCACCACCCACCACCTCCAACCGCCATCTTAAACCCACCACCCACCACCCCCAACCGCCATTTTGATTTCCAGTCTAGGGACTACTTTTTCTCCGCGGAGGCAGACCGCATCACCGCCAAGACCACATCACCGTGGAGGAATACATCGTGGAGTGAAATTTTACTCGCTTCTGATTGGACGACAGCCATCCCGTGACCGCTCCCAATATGCAAATTTCTGAGGTCAAATTTTACTCGCTTCTGATTGGCTGTCACCTCCTCATTTCCTCCACAAAATATGCAAATTTCTGAGGTCAATCGACCTCAATTTACTCTTTGTATACTACTATAGTTCCAGCCCATCTAACCCTATAGGGTTTTACAGTGTATCTCAACACTGAATTTCTGTCATTTACTGCTGAAGGATATGCTTTCTATAATCTGAAAAAGTAATTAATGCAGAGAAGACATTATTTATCCTTTCATTAAGTCGGTTTCATAAAGAGTAAGGAACCTGTCCCTACTTTTTGAAATATATATGTGTTACATGTACAATTACATAAATTCACTAGAGATCCTTGTTGAGAGAAATGTGTGAGACTGGACAAATTGTGTGGCTCTTCGCCATGGGACTGAACATCAAAGAGTTAGTGGAATTATTCCAACAGCCTATCTTGACATTTAAATAGCCTCGATTCAGTGCCTAACGCTCTAGGTTTTTTTTTCAAGGGGACGGAGTGTTTGGGTCAGAGCGAGAGAGAAAGTGTTGTACCAATAATATATTGACGTTAGAAGCCACTGTTTAATCTCATATGTTCATGTTTGGCCAAACGAATGAATATAGAAATTGTTCCAAACCACTTTCCTGTTTTCATTTTTATCTGCAGTACGCAGGTCTACGGGAGGCTCACGTTGTTGTTGTCTTCGTCTTTTTACCCCTCGGCCATTTTGGCCTCGGGGTATTGTCGTCGCCATGTACGTTCGTCCGTCCGTCCGTACGTCCGTCCGTCCGTTACCGCATTTTAGGCAAAACCGCTTGAGACACAACCACCAAATTTTCAACACTTATTTATATAGTGCTAAGTCAGACGCCTATCGAAAATGGCTTCCCTCGGCCCATATTTTACAGAGTTCTGCCCCTTTACAGATTTATTAATTTCTATTTCTGTCCTATATGCCTGAATGTAACCAATTATATCTGCAGAACTGTGTTCAGTATAGCTACTATATTTTGGAAACTTATATATATTGTTGTATTCTACAAGCCAACAAAGGATTACCCGCCTCGGCTTATGGAGTTATGCCCCTTTCGGATGTAATAATCTTCGATTTTGTTAGGTGTAGCTGAATGTACAAGTTATATCTGCAGATCCGTGTTCGGTACAGCTTATTCGTCTTGGTTCTTATTTCACAGAGTGCTAAGTCAGACGCCAATCGAAAGTGGCTCCCCTCAGCCCATATTTTACAGAGTGATGCCCCTTTACAGATATATTAATTTCTATTTCTGTCCTATATGCCTGAATGTAACCAACTATATCTGCAGAACTGTGTTCGGTATAGCTACTATATTTTGGAAACTTATTGTTGTATTCTACAAGCCAACAAAGGATTACTCGCCTTTGCTTATGGAGTTATACCCCTTTCGGATGTAATAATCTCCGATTTTGTTATCTGTAGCTGAATGTACGAGTTATATCTGCAGATCCATGTTCGGTACAGCTTATTTGTCTCGGTTCTTATTTTACAGAGTGCTTAGTCAGACGCTTATCAAAAGTGGCACCCCTCGACCCATATTTTACAAAATTATGCCCCTTTACAGATATATAATTTTTCTATTTCTGTCCTATATGCCTGGATGTAACCAACTATACCGGTATATCTTGATCATCCCACATTGAACTATCTCTTCCCCAATTCACGCTACACATGGATCTCAATCACTTGGGGAGAGCCGAGGGGTTTTGATTAAATCTCATGTTTAAATACTCATGCGCCAAGAGAGTGTGCTCTCTGCCACCCTCCCCAAAGCGCATGCTCCATTTCACAGGCTCATTTATCATCCCTGCCTCCGATAGCGTAAGTTGACCTTTACTACGTTGCTATGATGTATAGGGGAAAACCCACGTGCACACGGTTCAGTTTGAATCCGGCCGAACAACTCCTTCAGATTTGCACACGAGCGAACTACTTTTCATATGCTCTGTCCAGATAAACAGGAGAAATAATCTCCAGATAATTCTTTGTAACGCTAGGTCAACAGAGGTATTATGCAGACTTGAAAAGTAATCGAAATGTTTGGCAAACATCCATTTTACTATATATGATGTCAATTCCGGCGATGTGCGCGCGGCCGGGAATCATGTCCAAAAATCTGACTGGTGGCTGAGGTTTTATTAGACCCCCAGCGAGCATTCGGAACTCCCGAGCGGAACTCTACGGAGGGGACTGATTCTACGCTCGGGGGACGACAACATGAATTTCCTATGAATCTCCAGATGTAACGCGCCGGAACGGTTTAATACGCATGGCTCCGAAGCCCAATCACTCTCGCGGAAGCCTTTATCCCCGACCAGAAATATTTCCCTGCGAGTCTCTGATTTACGTCAGATATTCTAAAAACTGTTTATTCTTTTCATTCGAAGCACGTTTCAATAGAAAACCATCAGTTTAAATGGTACACACGCCACGTATTGGCAAAATATAATTCTCGTGACGTCACTGACAGTTCCCTGACAGACCGAAACACACGTGACCACGCTCTAGTCCAATATGGCGTCAATGGCCTTCGAGGGACATCTCAAACCGGAGATCCCCGAGAAGTTGCGAATGCCCCAGCGAGGTGATTGGCTCTCTGCCGCACTTTTCAACCTTCTGAGATAATGGGTGGAATGAAGTATTGCTTCGTTGATTTCCGTTCAGATGTCAATTCTCTTACGTCAAGACATAGGAAACTACCATTCAGTCGCTTAAAAACTGACGATTCACACATCAGTCATTGTTTCCAGTTTTACAGAACAGTTTGTTTATACGTTTTAAGATACTTGAATTGCTTATATACCAAGGAAAATGTGCTGCAGCCTTGTTAGTGATTCAGCTAATTTGCATACAATCATAGGCGACTGTCTCAATAAGTAGAATCAAAGTACTTAAAGTACTGATGTCGGGTTCACTTGCATCAGAGGGGTTTATTAGTCCCATATTTGTGATCATTTAAGGGAGGAAAGGTGGTGTTCGCTTTACATAGGGAATCGTCCTCAAGCTGTTCGGTTTGTAGGGCCAAACTTTCACTTTTATCAAAATGATATGAAATGGACCATTTTGTTCAGCCTACATGCTGAATTATAAGACACGAAATAATGAAGGGCTGCAGATGCACGAAAACGGATTTATGGCGCACCAAAGGTACATTGGCTTATTTTCGTATTTTTATGCACTTTTCGGTGCAGATTTTCATTTGTTATACAAAAATAGGACACCTTTAACCAAAACCAATTTTAGCTATATTGAACAACGGATAATTCGGAAATATTCAGTCTAAAAATGATTTTGGTTAAAGGTGTCATAATTTTGCAACAATAGAAAATGCAACACTGTAAATGCACCGAAAAGTGCAAAATAAGCCAATAATGCAGGTTTGAACCACGGTAAGTCTGGTAGTGTTTATCTTTGAGCCTTGATTATTCTTTATCTGAGAATTCAGTATGTAGACTGTAAGAAATTGTCAACCTGATGCTTTTTAGACAAAAATTAGCCCCACCAGCTGCGTGTATCAAAGACGCATTGAGGACGATTCTCTATATCTGAAGCGAACACCACCTTTGTGATCTTGCAACAAAAGTTCCATGGATCGGTTGTCGATGGACCGTGAAGAATGGCGTATGTATGTGTAGTGTGTCGAGTAGCCGATAGGTGGCGATTTTCTTCCTTGTTCATAAAAGACATCTTGTAAGCCGGAAACAGACGTTCACAATTCCAAGTTTCATCACAATTATGGTGGTATTGGAACCTTATCTGTAAATTAGGCTACGCTGTTCTGATCTAGAGTATTAGCCGACCAACGCTACCAAGGAGCTCACTGGGCACATCTTGGTTCTCTCATATAATGATCCACTCTCTCTGGCATCCCCATAGCCTGGTCTGATTCCAATATCGATAAAAATTCGAAAATTCTGGCCGAAAAATCGTCCAAAAATGCTCTTTTTGAAAATGACGTCACAGTGACGTCATCCTGTCGGCCATCTTGCATTTTTTTTACATTTTCTTGTAGAGTTTGACCCAAAGATATAGTGTGGTAAGTTTCAGCCTCTAGCCTTAGCGACAGCGATAGCGAAAATATATAGGGGGCACTTTCCGCCCCCTCCCCCTCCCCAGGCTGCAGTACACCTCAAATCGCCCAGGCCAGATAGGGTTAAAGCTGAAAGCTTCATGCCTATTTATTTTCTCTCAATTTTAACCAATTGATAATGCAAAGAGTTCTTCAAGTCTGCAGATAAAATTTTGATATCAAACCCATAAACAGTAGCGCGATGGAATGCTCATGTATCGATTCTACAACAAATGACAGCTGCTATCCGCATTACATGTATGCTCCCAGAAATATTTTAGATCAACATGTATGTGGCGGTATGCTAAAAGCAGTCTCATTAGATAGATAAATTCAATGAATTATGACGCCAAAGGAACTGCGATTAGATGGAACAATCAATGAACTCTGTGATACCAAAAGGAGCCTGTCAAAAGCAAACAATTTATGTTTTCAGGAAAAGGGCCATGGTCCCTTTTCCCAGACAGCGGCCCATACATACTGCGCCCTAAAACACATCGCAACTACCAGTCGGACGGCAAAGAAAGCAGACATACTGCGCACTGACACACTGATTTTTCTCGGGCCAATCAAAACAAATAATTTGTTGGGGTGAAACTGTGTTGTATTTACATGTAATATATAGTTGCTATTAACAAGAATCTTCTGGTATGTTCTTGATCAAATATAAGCAGATCAAACATGCAAGTGTCAGCACAATGAGATTATCCAACAGCAGTTTGTATTCATTTGTGTACCTGCCCTGCATACTTCGAACCGAAAACGTGCAAAAAACATTTTCTAGCGACAGATACTGAGTCTATTGTTCACTCATGGACAGTTCTACGGTGGCTCATAAGTGACATTGACTTTTTTTTAATTATGAATTTTTTATTTTTTGCATTATCACCTAGGTGGAAATTATTCTCACCCGGGTGGAAATTATTTTCACCTGGGTGGAAATTATTTTCACCTGGGTGATATCATTATCACCTGGGTGGAAATTATTCTCACCTGGGTGGATATTATTATCACCTGGGTGGAAATTATTTTCACCTGGGTGATATTATTATCACCTGGGTGGAAATTATTCTCACCTGGGTGGAAATTATTTTCACCTGGGTGATATTATTATCACCTGGGTGGAATTTATTCTCACCTGGGTGGATATTATTATCACCTGGGTGGAAATTATTTTCACCTGGGTGATATTATTCTCAACTGGGTGGAAATTATTTTCACCTGGGTGGAAATTATTCTCACCTGGGTGGAAATTATTTTCACCTGGGTGGAAATTATTTTCACCTGGGTGATATTATTATCACCTGGGTGGAAATTATTCTCACCTGGGTGGATATTATTATCACCTGGGTAGAAATTATTTTCACCTAGGTGATATTATTATAACCTAGGTGGAAATTATTCTCACCTGGGTGGAAATTATTTTCACCTGGGTGATATTATTATCACCTGGGTGGAATTTATTCTCACCTGGGTGGAAATTATTATCACCTGGGTGGAAATTATTCTCACCTGGGTAGAAGGAGTTCGCATGAAACAACGGAGTGAACGGCGCTGGTATAGGGTGCATTCCACACCTAAATGATGTGCGGTTAAAAATAGACCTGGGTTCGGGTCTTCGGCCTTAAATATATGTGAAATCTTTAAGAAAACCCCTGTAAAATTATATATTTTCCAAATGAGCACACTCATGCCATTATTCCACGAGGCAAGTGAGCTATTGAAATTGAAAATGAAAGACGTGCAATCCTTCTTAAACCTTCTTCAACTTTTCTGAAAAACTCCTTAAAATATATGAAAATGTGTCAAATTCTACCCGCAACTCAGAGAAAACGTACGAAATGATTTTCTTTGTATGTATGTTGAAGTGTTTCCCGTCCAAAGGACAATTTAAAATGGCGAAAAAAACAGGGGGTCGACCTACTCGTTTTTTGTAAAATTGTATCGCCATAAAGGATCATCATTTTCGTTTCCCGAAAAAGTGAAGATTTTGGCCTGCCTGACATTCAATTCCGGAAACGATTAACTCCGTAGTGTCGCGTAGTTGAGACCAGCAAGCAACAACCTGTAACCATCTCGGTCATCTATACGCGGTAAGACTCCACCACCTCGCTGGGGGTCTAATAACACCCCAGCCACCAGTCAGATTTTTGGACCGGATTCGGGGCCTTCGCGCACATCGCCGGAAGTGACATCATATATAGTAAAATAGATGTATACCGAACATTTCGATTACTTTTCATGTCTGCATAATACCTCTGTTGACCTAGCGTTAAACAGAATTATCTGGAGATAATTTTCCCTGTTTATCTGGACAGAGCATATGAAAAGTAGTTCGCTCATGTGCGACACTAAAGGAGTTGTTCGGCTGGATTCAAACTGAACCATGCGTTGGTTGGTTTCCCCTATACGTCATAGCAACGTAGTAAAGGTCAACTTCCGCTATTGGTGGCAGGGATGGTAATGGAGCCTGCGAAATGGAGCATGCGCTGTGGGGAAGTTGGGTAAGACTGACCCTGGGATCGTGTGTATCCTACTTTCGGCAATTGCAGGAGGAAATTTCCATAAAGCAATACCACGTGACTTCGTCAGCCAATCAGCTAAAGTCTACCGACGTAACCCCAACGTAACTCGCCATTTTCGACATTCTCGTCTCGCGAGACTGCGAGAAAGAGTCTCACGGGTAAATGGGAGCCATCCCCCCAAAATTTGGGGGGTGAGTAGGCGGCGTATGATTTTCACCTCTGTATCCGGCTTGCCATTGACCTGCTGACTCCGCCGAGCTAGAAGCGAATTGCTGAGCATAACGTGAGCTATATAAATTGGAAATGACTCTTTCCGTTTCGGAGCATATCAATCGCGAACAAATTATTGTCGGTATGTATACTTGGCCGTGAAAGCGAGTTATCTAATACAGGAAGTAGTTCGCGGGTAGACACGGCTCTCTTTAAGAATGAATAGTCCCGGTCGAGCGAGTGATGTCATGCTGCCTCGCTTTGAGATTGGAGATTCAAAAATGTCACCAGTTTACATGAGAGTCACTTTGGTCTCCCGCATTTGAGAATGCATTTTCGAGTCATGTGATGAACTACTTGTTCAACATTTCAGATCCACCACACCTCTTGTATGATACGAAAGTTATTCATACCTATATATTTTGTAAGCTCAAGCAATATCTGTTCCAGAAGTGGTATGAATACCTGTAATTTATCAGATTTCTCGAGTCTGTTCTCCGCCGGATGAAGGCCGAACAGAATCCGGTAAAACACCGGATATCGCTCCGCGATAATGGAGACACACGATTCGCAAGCCATCTTATGGATGGCGAAGTGTACGCAAATGCAGCAAGCAAATGTTATATCTTCGTTTGAAGAAATGGTTTCGTCCAGCAGGGTGATACTATAGATTTCAGTTAGTAGAAAGGGAAGAAGAATTACCATGCTGTCAAAAACAGGCGACCTTCCTTATTCTGAAATTAGGGCCATTTGTGCGAAACCGTGACCTAGTGTGGAGTGCACCCATAGTGACAGTACGTCATGTACATGTACATACGGGCAATCTGTGGCCAAATTGACTATAATATTAATACAATAAAATGAAAATATATAATGATTTTCACCCAGGTGAGAATAATATCACCCAGGTGAAAATAATTTCCACCCAGGTGATAATAATATCACCCAGGTGAAAATAATTTCCACCCAGGTGATAATAATATCCACCCAGGTGAGAATAATTTCCATCCAGGTGATAATAATATCCACCCAGGTGAGAATAATTTCCACCCAGGTGATAATATTATCACCCAGGTGAAAATAATTTCCACCCAGGTGAGAATAATTTCCACCCAGGTGAAAATAATTTCCACCCAGGTGAGAATAATTTCCACCCAGGTGATAATAATATCACCCAGCTGAAAATAATTTCCACCCAGGTGAAAATAATTTCCACCCAGGTGAGAATAATTTCCACCTAGGTGATAATGCAAAAAAAAATAATTCATAATTAAAAAAAAGTCAATGTCACTTATGAGCCTTCGTACAACAGTACTTTTATTGGCTTGGCCTGATTTTCTCCTCGTCTCAACAGGCAGAGCTCAGTCGGACAACATTTTAAGCGTGCATACAGAAATATGAAAACATCGGAACTGAATAGATGTTTATTCTACGGTTTGTGGATAGTTCATACATAATACAGGAAAATGTAATCTGGAAGCATCCATTGTAGTGAGGTGGCTTAGGGCCATATTTTGGGAAGATCGTGACCCGCTGGACCAAAGCACCAAACTTGGCACACTTATCACTTGAGACATATAGAACAATATCAGAAGGGGTGCCCGTTGCTCTGGGCTCTGGGATGCCCTCTGGTCCCCAAAAAGGCATCTGAGGGGCAATATTGCTATTTAAAGAATAGTTAGCCTCCCAACAGCTTCGTTATTTTTATTATCCTTAAGGCTGGGAAGCTGAAACTTGCCACACTGTATCACTGGTTCAAGCCCTACCAGAAAATGTCACAAAATCCAAGATGGCCGCCATGATGACAACATTTTCCAAAAATAAGTCATTTTCCTGACGATTTTCCGGTCATATTTTTCGATTTTTTTTATTTATGCAATTTCTCCGCAAAAACTGCGTGATAAATTAGTAAATATTATTGTGATGTGAAATAAAATAGTTTTTGTCCACTTTTCATCGCGAAAAAGCAGAAATTTTGAAGAAATATGACAAAAACATCAATTTTCTGGTACCCCACGTGGCCGCCATCTTGAATTTACCCATAACCCTCTGCTCGGGGGGTCATGTATATAGGCTCAAAATGACCCCAATATGATAAACGATAAAGTCCTGGCGTTTCAGTTCTCCATTTTTTGTCGTTCCGGAGATAGCGCAGAATATTTGGCGGGGGGCCTAGGCCAGGTCCTGGTGGTGTTAATTTTGAAGGAATACGAGGAAAACAGAACTTTCCAGTTACACCCTAATATCATCCATTTTCAATTTACTCATGATGCTCTGCTCCGAGTATTATGCTACAGGCTCAGAATAACTTCAATATCATAAGCTATAACTGCGCTAAGTTACAGCTCTCAACGTTTATTCATTTTGGATCACCAGGGAAAAATTCTCTTAGAAGGAAGTGGGGTAGCTAAAACCACCTAAAACAATTAGGTTTACATAATCGCCTGTGTAAAAGGAAACAATCGCCCCTATTTTCATTAAAACTTGACGATTCAGCTTTCCATCCATCTCG
>JAVTVY010034447.1:0-15400 GCA_036873755.1 Hanleya hanleyi
ATCTCGTGCGGCGTTCCGCAGGGATCCATTTTAGGCCCCATACTATTCCTGATCTATATTAATGATCTGAATGCTGCCTCTGATGTACTTAGCATAACTTTATTTGCTGATGACACCAGTGCGGTATTGTCTCACAAAGATCAAAATCAACTTTTTACTATTATGTCACGTGAACTACATTTAATGCACAAATGGTTCTCGGTCAATATGCTGTCCTTGAATATATGCAAAACCAAATATATGTTTGTAAAACCAAATTGCAGAGTCAGAGGCAACGATATAGGTCGATTATCTTGATTGGTCAAGACATTGATGAGGTCGACAGATTCAAGTTCCTTGGTGTATTCTTAAACAATAAGCTGACCTGGTAACTCACATTAGCGAAACATGTAAAAAGATCTCTAGAAATATTGGTATTATAAATTGTATCAAAGATTGTCTTGACAAACGAACCCTGTTTATACTATATTATTCTATGATATTTCCCTACCTCTCCTATTGTAATCTGATATGGTGCAACACATACCCTACTCATTTGCAGCCACTGATCACATTACAAAAGAGAGCTATTAGAACTATATCACTTGTCAGTAAATATGAACATACTGCCCCATTATTTGCTCGCCTGAAAATACTTACTCTAGTTGACCTTAACCTATACCTCACGCTGCAATTCTGTCATAAATTTGTCCACCATCCTTTCGTATTGCCCCCCAAGTTTCAGAATTACTTTACGAAATTAGTAAATATTCAAGCATACCCAACTAGAGGTCAACTTAGGGACCTCTATAGGCCATTTTACCGTACCGATTTATCGTTCTACACTCTAAAAATCAAATCAAAGCCCCTCGTGAATGGAACAAACTCCCCTCTAATTTACAAAATTGTGTTCCTATTTCTCTTTTCAAGTCCCAAACGAAAATCTATATTCTCAGCAAAAACTAATAACGCCGTTATCTCTATACGGGCAAGCAATCACACAGGGTGTTATGTTGATTTCTTGAGTTTTCTTGTCACCCTCATACCCTAAGTGTCCAACACCTTCACTACATTATCTTATAAACGCTACATATTCCGCTATGAATAATGCTCTGTTTATTCATTTGGGATAATTCAAGCCCCTTGGGGTTTTCTTCCCGCCAATTCATGTATTTGTGCGATCTTCATTTTATTATACAGTATGTTTTATACATAAAATGTACTACTTGAAACGATTGGTGAAATAAAAAAACTCAAACTCATCGTACTTTTATTAATGCCAATATTAATTTTCGGAAATATTATTAATCCAAAAATAGACCACCGTCACTTCACTCTAGTAGAATCACTGTAAAAATACTCCTAAAATTACGGTTTCCATGACGACCGTGAGGCCAGGGAGATATTCCACCGCCTCATGGCTCTTGTTTGTGAGTTTAGTGGATTTCGGGAAAAGAAATCTGTAGGTATTATTCACAGGTTATGTTTATTTGTTCATTTGAGTTTTGAATTTATCTTGTTCGACTGTACATGCTATATATAATGCTATACATCGTAGACCATTCAAGCTTGATAGGCCCCATTGATGTCACAACATCTACATTTGCTTTTTTCGAAAGAGGGTAGACCGATATGTTTTAGAGATTTTATAAGGGTGACTGGATTTAGTGCCAGGCATGTAGTTAACTTAGTATATTATAATGGGATTTGGTAACTGGATTATACATATCTGGGATTCTTGAGTATTGATTTTGGTGAATTTAGGAAAAGGCACTAATTTTGAAGAAATACAGGACGGGCTCAAAATAACCCAAATATGTTGAAAGATACCGTGTTTGATTCCAACGTTTCCTCGGTCTGAAACACCGAGAAAAAGTCACTGGGGTGAGGAGCTTGTGGAGTTGCATCCACCAATACCAATTGAACCTATTCAATATTATTCTTCTGACGGTATACATGTAGGAACCTGACTATACTTGGATTAGTGCAGAAGTGCTGAACCATGCATATGTAAATGTCATGTTTTGGGCACCCGGTTGGCATCAAATGTCTATTTAGAATCTCCACTGCCCCCCTCCCAACTGGGGAATCTCTGATTTTTTCTAAGTTTGGTCACTCTCCTGGATCCAATAGCTTTTGACCAAAAAAGATTGGACGTGACATACCCGTACCCATTCCGAGAAAGTTACATGAACTTTCGACCAAAGCTTTGACGATTCAATGACGACATACAGACAATGTTGTAACATGTAAAATGTGTGTTTTTGTGTTCTCTCTTAATAAATTAATATCCTGTCAATGGTCTCCAATCGTATATATCGCTATATAAGATCATACTGATTTCAATTGAATTTGTTGTTCAGAGCGCCCAGTTCATGAGCATTTAATAGTCTTATGACATCACGGTCGCATTTTAACAGGGTCATCGTAACCGCTTCATCATAAGCTTTATGCCAAGGACCGTTCCATATTTCCACCCGCATTATGGTGCCAATCTGGCGAGGGCGCGGCAACATCAGAAGATACCCATTCAGCCTGGCGTCTGATGCGGCTGAGCCAACCAAAAATCCCCTACCATTATGTTCCCTTCAAAGCACTACGAAGAGTTCTCGAAATTGGTCGACACTCGCGTTAGTGCGAGCCGGTTAGATCCCACAAGCGACATATCCAAAGCAGATAGAATGTAATTTTAATTATATTGATGGGAAGCTAGCATTCTAAGCTAGCTAGCTAGCCTGTATTCCTGCTTTCGATCTGGTAAAATTGAGTACAGAAAGATGGAAAGCTCGACATCGCTCCACTATTCCAGTTTTTCTTCTCGTAAACTTGAAAATGTAGATGGGAAGCTCCACACAGGTTCCATCTTCTTTATTTCAAATAAAATGGGAATATACCGTCCCATTTCTCTCAATATTCAGCATTTGAATTTTGCTACATGCGGTTCTATTGTGAAACTGAGCTGGTAGGCGTAGGTTTACAAGGGGTGTAGGGGACGAGATATTGAATCCGAATGGAATATGATACAGTATTGTCGTAAAATTTATATATGGGAAATTGGGATAAATGAGACTATCACTTTCGTGTTTCCATATACCCCAGATGCAAAGGTATGCATAGGGAGCGTAATCGCTTTATGACATTAAATTTAAGTTTAAACATATAAAACATAGAAACGATGTCTAGCATTCTTCCTTTCTGTTCTAAATTTAGCCATGATGGAAATCTACGGGAGCAATGTTTTCACTTTTACGAGATGGAAAACTGAATAGTTAAGTGTAACGTGCAAGTCCTACACAGATGTTCTACACAGATGTTTTTTTAAACCTAATTGCTAATGATGGATTCAGCATAGGCTTGTTTCCTGCAAGAGGAAAGCGGTCAACAGTTTTCAATGATGCCGGCAAGATTCCTGGTTGCGCTTGAACTAGTGATATGAAGGCAATGTTAGAATTGATCAGACGTCAGAGGGCGGAGGATAGTTTTCAGAAGAATCAGCAAGGCGGGTGACAAGAGACGCCAGTCAGGCAATAGCAGTTAGTAATATAGAAACTAGCCCTGTTTCCCAGGAGTCAGCAGGCGGGGAAAATGTGATCATTGAAGTGGCATCAGTGCACAATTAATCACTTCCGGGTCGGTGCCCACGATCTACTTTGTGTAGAAATTTGAGAGCAGATCTTTGTGGATTTTATTAGGCGGGATTATTCAGCATTTCTGATAAATTTGATATTTCAAATTGCAGATGAGGCTTCAAACTGTACTTACTGGTGTTGATTTGGCAACATTGGGGCAAAGCCTGGCGGAAGGACACATGAAGAGTGGAGGTGAAAAGGCTCTCTGTTTACAAGCTGAATGACATTCGGTAACACCACTGAGCTGCAAATGGCGGCAAGTTGAAATTTCCATGGTCAACGTCTGTCAACACTTCCACTGATAATGTCCCACAAGGTAAATATTGACATGCCAGGTGGATTTATGCATTGTGATTTTTCTGGATTTTTGCCGATTTTTAACGCTAATACATAACAAGTAACAGAATTAATTGTGCACTGATGCCTATCAGACCACATTTTCACATTTGACCAGAGCATTTTCAATCATCACTGTGGCTATAGTTTTGACTTAATCAGCCCAATTTCTTCCAGGCTCACTCATAAACAACATGCAAATATTGACATTATTCCAAATTCAAGCTATTAAATTTTTAATTAAATTAAATTATTTTTTAAATTAATTTTTAATTATTTAAAAAAAAAAAAAAAAGAAAAAAAAGTGGGGTGAAATTGACATCATCAATGATGATGGATAATATCACTTGTATTCCTACGCCATTTTGGTACAGAAAGGAGATCTTTTGGAGAAAATATCAGCAAAAAATGGCTGAGATGTCAGTGCTCGGCTCAAATGGTCAATGCAGAATATGGCAGGGTCCACTCAATACCACTGGCAGATATGGTCAAATAAGCTTTCGAGATCCAAGGGATTATAAATGGAAGAAGAGAAATGCACATAGATTCAATTATATAATCTTTATTCAAAATTTAGACCTCACTTCAAAGCTGGATTGCTCTCATCTGTGTCACAATAACCTATGCATAAATCCACTCCATATCAGCCTGGAACCACATGAAATCAATAATCATCGGATCACCTGTAAAAACTCAGATGTTTGTTCCACACACAAAGAATATGCAAAATGCCTTTTGCATTTGAGACTTTAATGAGGTAAATAAAATGGAGTCATTTTTTTTTTTTTTTTTTTCAGTTTCCATATGTGTGGTCCTGTAGGCCATCATCTAATTGTCCTTTTTTATAGTCAGTATCTCCTGGATTGCCCTGTTTGTATTTCAAATGTTGATAGATTTTAGCTCCTGTTTGCTTGAGTTTTCGCTTTCTCACCACAGGCCTATTTCGATAGCTTTTATGGTACTCTTGAGTCAATCTCCATCTGTTTTAAACTTTTTGCAGCTCGAGGTGAGAGAGAGGCTCCCATGCATTCAACTTTGGCTATCATGGAGGTCCCCAACTTATTGTTCATTCTGTGGATGGTTGACGATGCTCGACCAGGAATATTCCTAGAGAAATTGACATTCTTGGGTAAGGATACACTTATAGATCTATTGATGGCTTCACATTTCTGTGTGTCTGTATTCAATCTCAGTTGCATCAGAGCACTTTCACTTAATTTCATTTTCAGAATCTCCTGGAGAATAAATTTGTCATTTTCAGTCATATTCAGATTGGAGATTTTGTGCGTAGCAAGGAACATGGATCGCAGCCACCAACTATTCGAATGATCCCCTCCACACACCAAAGAGTTTCTCCGACATCTCGAACAATCCCCAGAATAACAGAGAAGTGTGGCCTCCAGCACTCTAGGAAGATGGTTTTTGATTTTCTCTAAGTTGCCACTATGCACTTTCATCAACTCTTTGAATACCATGCTGCATCTGGCTTTTACATCCTGACTCAATACTTGCTGGGCTTTCTTTTTAATTTCTTGTGTCTTTCCATAGAACATATCATCACTAAACTTAGCACTTTTACATTTTCTGAACTGGGATCTCCCTAAATGAGTTGGGTCTGCCAGCCTGGTCACTTTCCACATGGGATGAAGAATTTGCATTCCATCCTGCATCCCCTTTGCAGATGTTCCATCTCCATCTGTTGTGACATATCTTACCAACATCTCCTGCATACCAATATCACTTCCCATGGCCTTTCCCATCTCAAACTCTGACCATGGCGCATTCACATTGAGAGTTGCAGTGCAATCTTCATGCCCATCTGGGCACTTTACATCCATTCCTTTTCCCCTAAACCATGCACCAGTCCAACACAATTTATTCTGGAATACAGCAGCAACAATATATTTTCTGTCTGTTGATGTTTCACATCCTATTGCTATGGCTTGGGAGGCATTCTGTGTGCATTTTCTTGAACTGGTAATTTTGGAGCTGTTATATCTTGCATCAACAGCTAAGTTTATTTCATCCATTACAACCCCGCGCACTTTGTTAACTTCTTTTATGGCTTCTAGTTTTTTTTCTCATGTCTATCTTATTTAACTCTGTTACAGCAGTTCCAACCATGTTCGCTGTCCTTTGCATGCCAGTTCTTGCTGGAGGAGGAACATCCACTGATGCTAACAGTAACCTTGTTCTGGAATTCCCCATAGGTGTGTCTTGCAGGCCGACTTGAAGGGATACATTTATGGCAGCAGCATTCGGTCCAGGTTTGTTTGTCTTGACTTCTTCATAAAGTTTATAATGGCGAGAAGTATATTGACAGTTAACACACTGCAAAGATTGAGACCATCCCAAACCCCACTTTTTTCACTGGCTATGACCACTTCCAAAATATCACAATCAGGGGAAGTAACTCTGTGGTGCTTTATCACATCATTCCACATTTGAAGCATTTTGCAGTTACTGATCATTCTCATGCCTTGGGTGTCATTAGAATTTTTATCTTTTATGTCTTTCAGATTTGGACCCGGTTTCTTTGGCCGTAGTAATTTCATGGATCCAGAGATGCCCTCGGTGTCTGTAGCTTCAACTGTCCTCTTGTCTATGCTAGGCCTTGTAATGAAGGTGAACTCATCTTGATGTAACCTCCTCGTTACTACAGCATCTTCAGATGATGGTCCAGGGACAGGGTTCAAATCTGACCTGTCGGCCACAGCTAATATGGGGTGTCCAGGATGTCCTTTTTTAAAGTAAGTCAACTTCCTTCTCTCTTTACCCTTCATGTTGGTTAATGTAGCAGAGATGAGCAAGTGATCATCAGATATGTTGGCATTGGATTTTATTCCCATTTTTATATACTATTTTTTTCTCTGTTTTGTTTTTACAGGTGTTGTCCCTTTGCAAACATTGCGGCAGTTGACTTAAAATGAAACAAAAGGATATATTTCTTCATTTGTGTTATGAGTTTTGTCAGTAATAATAACTTTATAATTGATAACTTCATCTGTCTATTACTGCCACCAAGATGTTGATTCTCTGTAGCTACATTCAATTGAACTAACAGATATTCTTTATTTGGGGGATGTGTATACCATGAACACCTCAGTGTTATATTGTTGAATGTGTTGTGTACACAATTATGTATATTGATGTGACCTTTTATATGTTTAAACAAGTTTTTGATCTCTATAAACATCAATTTTAAGACCTGTGAGATAATCCTGGGATGACCCACTGATTATATGGAGAAATTACTCGCTGTCATGAAAGACTTTTTTACCAGATGTAGTCTAACTAAGCAGCGTTTAAACAGATTATGTTTTGTCACATCTTGAGTTTTTAATTTTTATATTTTTAAGTTTTAAATTGAAAAAAGACATGAAAATTGAGTTAAAATAGCAAAAAAATAATTAAAAATAGTCTTTGACATATCTAATCAATGCTGCATACCTTTTATTATAGGCAGAAGGATAGTCTACTGAGTGCTTTTTACCAGATGGAAAAATACTTACAGGTTAGTGAGATATTGTACTTTTTATTTTCACCTCACTATTAAGTCATATGGGAGAAAATGAGAGGAAATGATAAAGGGGGTACCCTTGTTATTTAGGTTATAAAATCTCTATCTTTGAATAGTTTTATTTGTGCCTTCTCAGGATAGTTTGGGGATGGGTAATGATTGTTCAGATGAGAGCATTCTTTATTTTAACAATGGTTCCATTCCTGACAGCCATCAGTGCACAATTAATCACTTCCGGGTCGGTGCCCACGATCTACTTTGTGTAGAAATTTGAGAGCAGATCTTTGTGGATTTTATTAGGCGAGATTATTCAGCATTTCTGATAAATTTGATATTTCAAATTGCAGATGAGGTTTCAAACTGTACTTCCTGGTGTTGATTTGGCAACATTGGGGCAAAGCCTGGCGGAAGGACACATGAAGAGTGGAGGTGAAAAGGCTCTCTGTTTACAAGCTGAATGACATTCGGTAACACCACTCAGCTGCAAATGGCGGCAAGTTGAAATTTCCATGGTGAACATCTGTCAAGACTTCCACTGATAATGTCCCACAAGGTAAATATTGACATGCCAGGTGGATTTATGCATTGTGATTTTTCTGGATTTTTGCCGATTTTTAACGCTAATACATAACAAGTAACAGAATTAATTGTGCACTGATGCCGTTTAATTGGTTTATTAGGATGATGGGAGAAGGGGATTTCATTACTCCCTCAATATCAAAATCAGACTTTTTCTTTATCGTGCACTCTCACCTCAAGTCATACTACATGTACGGATCACGAAACAATGCATACAATAGCCAAGTCTGGAGACCAAAATATGTTTAGACTGGGGACCAACCCTAACCCGGTTTAGTAACGTGTTTTATTGGTCTGACGTCAGCTGATAGTCGGCTCCCGACGAACCCTGGTAGGAAAGTCTCGCTCATTCTCGGGCACTGTGGCGAGAGAAAGTATCGAGATTACGGTCAATCTGGAAATATCGGTTAAAATTGGGCGGGTAAATGCAAGTTTTTGCCTAAAGAGGCCAGATCGGGAGAAGGTAAAGTAAGATATATGCGATCTGACCATTCCTCGATCAGTTGAAAGTGATGTTCATTCGATTTTCGAACACAAGGGGATATAAAACCGGAGTTCTGTGAGCGTGGTGTGGCGCCGGCGCCAACTTGAATGCCCTCCCTTCCTCTCTTATTACCGACCTCGACCCCCCCCCCCTATAATCAACCTATTTAACCAATTAACAACGGTAACGAGCCCCTGTGAGTAGATGCATGTTTTGTTAATCACAACAGTTTAACTGAATATAGCGGTTTCATACATGTATCAAACAGCGGAGACAACTCCACAGGACAAATGTCATAAACATGTAGGGAAGATAACACTAGTCAAACCTAACAATATATAGTCAGTTAAACTGGATTCAGTTTTGGGATACTGTGACCTTGACCTTTGACATAGGTTTCCTCTTTGCCCCGCGAGTAAGGTATACCCAGATTTTGATACCAATCCATACCTTCAAGTTGAGACATGAAGATATCGCACAAACAACAAATGTTAATGGATGGATAGATGGATAGAAATCACCATCGCATACATGCAGTGACCTTGATCTTTGACCTTGACCTACATTTTGGTATGTGACACATCATCTCCCCATATTGTATCTGCAGGCACAGATAAAATAGTTATTTTAAATGATTTCCTGAACTAAATTCCCAAATTTTTGTATGTAACACATCTTTCACCCTACTTGATACACTCACGAAATATTAGCGATTTTCAATAATTTCCTGATTTTCAACCCAAAGTCTAGCTCTCACCTAGACCTAAATTTGGTATGCGACACCGCGTACTCCTCTAGGGTATCCACTCACCAAAAATAGAAACTGTAGATACAATGTAGAAAACTGTCAATGATCAACGATTTCCTGTTTTTAGGCTACAGTGACCTTTGACCCCTGATCTCGACCTCAATTTTGGTATGCGACACATCATCTTCACCTAGTTTATACACTCACAAAAAATTGTAACTGTGGATGGAAAGCTGTCATGGATATAGACTGGACACGAATGGATTTCCAGGTCAGTGACCTCTGACCTCGACCTTCATTTTGATATGTGACACATCGTCTCCGCGTATGGTATCTAATCACGGAAAAATTGGAAATCTAGATATTAAAGTTCTGTCTCAGATATTGACCGGACAGGAACGGACGGAAACTGCCATCACATAATATGTCTGCCTTTCTGTCAGGCGTATAGAAGATGTGTAAGAGACAAACCCAGTTTTGAATTACACATGTAATGAAAATCAATGCACAGTACATTTTTAGAGATCGTTTTATATCGTACACTTTCAGACTGCCCTTCAACTCAATTAATTAAAAAACTTTAATTGAATGACATTTTCTTTTTTCAACAGTATCGAATAACCAGAGCTGAAGATAGGCAGAAGTTCTGAAATTGGCGTCTAAATATGTATTGTTTTAAGTGATCAAGGGATTATCCTAGTAGTTCATTAGTCAGGAAGCTGTCAATGTTTTGTGTAGAGATACTGGGAAAATGGAAGAAGACTGGAGGAATTTGTGACCATCAAGCCAATTTTATGAGTGAATATTTTATCACTGACCAATCAAATCTATGGATACAATCAGATGGTATCAAACTGTAATATCTTCCAAACAACCATCAATTGATCAATTCAAAATTCTGCTAATTTTGATTGGATAATTTTGTCATAATACAGGATTTCTAGTCAATCATTAGCTGTTCAATCTGATTTTCTGGCTATACCGACCAACAGTGCATGCTCCATTTCACAGACTCACTCCACTTAATGCAATGTCAAACCTTAATTCTCTCTTTCGTGCCCCCCAATAGGTGAAATTCGACCTTTATGACGTGACTATGACATATATAGCCACCCCCGCACACACTGCGTTGTGTGAATCCAACCAAATAACTCCTTCAGCTTTGCAGAAGAGCGAGCTACCAGGCCACGTATAAGTATAATCAAATTTGTCTTGCCCTTCAGACAGCCAGTGTAGACACTGTTAATGTCCAAACGCCCGTTATTCCAAATTGGACATTAACACGCAACGAGTGCGTGTTAATGTCCCACGTAGGACAATAGGACGCCAGCATGAATGTTATCGTCTAAACTTTGGAAATTAGCGGTCGATATGTATCACTTCGACTGTTATTGTCCTAAAACAGTCCCGCCTCTGTTCCAAAATTTCATTGAGACCATTTAGCGCGCGCCTAGAAGAAATGTGTTGATCGAGCGTCGTTTTGAAGAAACTGAAAGTACGTATGCAGCGTTCCGTTTGGTATGTTTGTAATTAGATATTAGTGAAAAAACGAACTACGGGGTATGGACTGTTAATGAACACAAGAAAACATTTAAAAAACACCAAGACAGGGCGAAATCGCTTTGTGAGACTACAGCCCATGTTCATATATCCATCTTACACTGCGAGGAATCGATATCACCACAAGATATTGAATTAGTCAAAAAACGAACTACGGACTATGGACTGTTAGGACATTAAGACGCAACTTGTACATATTGAAAAAAAATCAGTTGCAGGTCGACCGCTAATGTCCAAATTTGCCCTAGGACAATAAGAGGCGGTTAATGTCCAAACTTAGGACATTAACACGCATTCGCTGCGTGTTAATGTCCAATTTGGACATTAACGGGCGTTTGGACATTAACAGTGTCTACAAGCCAGTGCTTGAGATTTGGTTGTCCAAAAAAAAATGTTATTGTCCAAGGTGGGCAAGCAGCCAGTTCCTGAAACTTTATTGTCCGAAAAAACAATTCAGTTGCCCAGGTAATTCTCTAAGGCAACATAGCTAGGAATTATTGATAATAAAAATAATTAGAACACAAACTATTGGCTTGAGTAGTTTTCCATTTCTTATTTCCATTTTGGCGATTATTTTTGCCATTGGCGTTTTGTCTAGACTGTCCACAGCAGTTTGGGAGCCAGAAAATTGTTGTAGTGCATAGAATTATTGTGTGCCTTGATAGGATCCTTGAGGAAGGAATTTTGTTCCTCTGACAAAAGGACTGGCAGTGTCTGCCAGCCGTGGGAAGTTCCTACAAATTTGAAAAAACATTTCGTTTTTCTCGGATCGTTTTCAAGCCAGATGTATTCTATTGGCCATTTGGTAGGAGGGGACACTTTTGTTTCTTCTCATAATCCGTTTTAGCAGTGTCCGTAGTCAACCGTTTGTTTGGATTAACCACTGCCGTAACGTTATAATGCCTCTTTGGCACAGGTCGGTACCTATCCATAATTTTAAACCAAAATTACAACCTGACTTGACTAACACAATCAAAATTGATTGTCATTGCCATACAGAATGGGCTGTGCTGACTGGCTTAAAGGGCTGTCGCTAGGCAAGGACTCCCCAAACAGGGAAAGCCCGTGAACTCTGTGGCAGAGGAATTTTGTATATATCAGCCACGCTGTCAGTAAAAGAATAGGATATAAGGCTGGAAGCGGTTCGTTCAGCAAATTATGCTGACAAAAAAAACAGTCAGCAGGGGTGTTTTTTTATTTTTTTATTTCCGACTGCCTGTCTGTCAGGCAGCGGCTGTAATTTTTACTTGTCCCAGGATGTCGGTCTAGCGATTTGCTTGCTCTGAATACTGTGCATATGCTCGCTCCTTATACATGTAAATGGCAGAAATAATCTCAAGATCATTCTTGTTAATGCTAGGTCAACAGAGCTTATAATACAGAATTGAAAAGTAATCTGAACTTTCCACAAACATCATTTTACTATATATATATGATAACACTTCCGGCGGTGTGCTGCTCGGGTGGGAAATTTCTGTCTGAAAATCTGACTGGTGGCTGAGGTATCTATCATTATGCCCCAAGAGGTGGTTGTATCATTTACTACATGTACATCACTCTTTCTGAATCACAACAAATTATTTCAAATATATTCTTATAGGTCAAAGTCAGATAACATAACATACTGTACAGTGTATATGCTAATTTGTGTATTTGTTTTAATCTACAAGGCAGATGAAGATTTTACAACTAAACATTTTTACATCATTGTGTGAATAGTATTTTTAACTGTTCATATCTTGTCAAGTTTATCTGTTTGTATGCTCCACAAAGACGGTTGAGAGCAGAGAAACTTTTTAATCCTGTTAAACATAAACTTTTACTGAGAAAGAACTCTGTTATGATCAGATGTTGAACTTATTTTAACCAATTTTATGAGAGCCTCAACATTTTTAGATATCTGAACAGTTTTAAGGCTCATTGTAGAATGTCATTATTCCCTTAATCTTTTCTTTATATAATTTTACAGATTTCTTGTGTCATTTATTTACAATATGATGGGCACTAGTCTCGTAATCTTTTCATTATATAATTGTACAGATTTCTATGTCATTAACATCATTATGGGCAGTTCTCTTAATCTTTAATTTATATAATTGTACAAATTCTTCTATCATTTATTTACATCATTTCTATTTTCTTAATCTTTTTATTATATATATAATTGTACAGATTTCTTACGTTTATTTACATCACAGCAACACCTGAATTCAGCCTCTATTTTATGGAACATTTAAGCTATGTATATATTGTTGAGTAGTTCCTAATTGTTATCATCACTGTGATATTAGGCATGTTGTGCCTGTTGGGATCGATGTGGAATAAATAAATAAATACCTCCAGAATCTATGTACAATAAACATGACCCAGTTGATACGTCCACTTCTCTCCCTCAGGAGATTCAATGTGATGTAGACTACCAGCAATCCACTGAATGAAAGAAAGTACGGTATTAATCAAATATTATGTAAAATATCCAATGATATTAACTAAATACTGAATGAAGGAAACTAACAAAGCTAGCAAAAGTTTTGCCTCATTAAAAGAGTAATAGGAAATTGTAAATATTTTCACCCTAAAATCTTTTCTGAAAATGTGCCAAAGTGCATAAACTGAAGGGTAAATTTGCAAAATTGCGAGGGAGGTGTCCTCCACCCAGTCCCACCCCAAACAAGAGGACAAAACATGGATGAGTCAAAGTGCTCACATTCACAATTGTCCGAACTTAATGAAGAAAAAGTTTAGTTAAACTGGTAATAATAATAATGACATGATTTTTGTGGGAACTTAAACTTTTTCATTGGCTTTCTATCAACAATATTAACAGCCCGCCACAGTCATTACGTGTGTTATGAGCCCTTCAGGCCCTTGGTTCACTAAGAACTATGACATACAAGCTGCTGATTATTGACATCATGCAGGCCAATAAAAAGGTTGAATGCCCTAAAAAATATTGTTATTGTGATAGTAATACAACATGTACACTGTTGTAAAAAAAAAATAGGGACAGAATGCACAGTTAAGTGTAGATACCTGAGGAAGAAGAAGGTGTCCACAGAAAACGTGGCATTGGAGATGGCCTGGAATGTGAACCGACCAACGACATCAGGCATGATCGCTAAGTTATCTGAAAATCAAACAGCATAAGTTACATGTATTGTACCCAAACTTAACATTAATAAGCTAGTGAGGGGTATCCATTTATTGGCTTGTCCTGGATTTCAGGTTTAATCATGCCAATCATTTATCTCCCTTGTGTATCACCCCAAAAATATTCATCTCCCTTCATTGTGATCTCCCACAAAGCATTTATCTCCCTTGATTATAATCTATCCAGAAACATTGTCTCCCTTGCAATCTACCCATGCACATTTATCGCCCTGTATTGTGATTGACCCAGAAAAAATTATCTGCTTTGAGATTTACCCAGATAATATTCATCGCCCTTCATTCAGATTTACACAGGACGTTAACTTTATCTCCCTTGATTGTGATCTCCCCAGAAGCATTTATCTCCCTTTATATTGATCTTCCCAAACACATTACCTCCCTTAATTGCAACCTACCCAGGAACATTTATCTCAATTGATTGTGATCTAGACAGGAACATTTATCTCCCTTCATTGCAAGCTACCTAGAAACATTTATCTCCCTTGATTGTGATTCATCTCCCTTGATTGTGTACCCAGAAGTATTTATCTCCCTTTGTGATCTTCCCAAACACATTACCTTCCTAAATTGCAACCTACCCAGGAACATTTATCTCAATTGATTGTGATCTAGACAGGAACATTTATCTCCCTTCATTGCAAGCTACCTAGAAACATTTACCTCCCTTGATTTTGATTCATCCCGCTTAATTGTGAACTACCCCGAAACCATTTATCTCCTTCCAGCATTGTATTCTATTGTGAGGTGTCTGGATACTATTGTTAAGAAATTCAGTCTGTTTTGAATAATTAACATGATCTACTCCCTTAAGATGTCCAGTGTGATCTTCCCAGGCACATTATTTTCCTTAATTGCGATCTACCTATCATGTCCATGCACAATTATCGCCCTGGATTCCAATCTACTCCGGAACATTTATCTCCCTTGATTGTGATTCACCCAGGAACATTCATCTCCCTTGACTGTGAACCACCCAGAAACATTTATCTGCTTTGATTGTGATCTACCTAGACACATTTATCTCCCTTTATTGTGATTCGCCCAGATAAAATTTTGTGATCCACCCAGAAACATTCATCACTCTTCGTTGTGAAAAAGACAATTACCTCCCCTATATCAAAATATCAACATATTCATAACTTTCAAAGATCATCGTCATGAGAAAGTTACAGAAAAGCAAAAAGCACATAATATCAATGTTAACCCTACCAGACCTGGGTGATTGAACCCCCCCCCCCCCACACACACACTATTTTTTTCATCACCCCTTGGAGTAGAGGGCTGAAATTCCCCATACCGGTACTGTACAACTCAAAAAAAAAAAAGATGGCCAAGCCATTTTTCTACTATCAATTTCACTTTTAATATTTTCTCTCAAAAACTAATTAATATGA